>JXCR01109501.1:0-12195 GCA_002079205.1 Phalaenopsis hybrid cultivar
AGCCCACCGTCCATGCCCATGGATTGTCGTTGTGGCCCTCTTCCCAGCCACTCGCCATCCAATATCGCATCCCTGGATCGCTAACATGCAACCCACCATACATGTCCTCCGGTCATCGCCGCCAGTCTCACCAACTCCGTCAAACTCTGGCCTCCATCGCTGGCCAATTCTTGCTGCCGCCATCGAGCAACTCCAGAACGAAATTGGATTTAAAAATTTTGCCTGTAAAAATCTAATCTCTCTTTTGTTTCGTTTTAAATCCCGAATTTAGAGAATTCAGCCATTAGATGGATTTAAAACTTAAAAACCGAACTATCAGCCTTACTCCCGTCGCAATTTCTTACAGAACCTGAACGCAAAAAAGGAAGCCAAGGTCCCAGTTCTCATAATTCTGTAGAAATAAATAAAAAAAAAAATCACAAATAGAAGCTCTCTAATATACCTTCCTCATACTACAATTATGTTATGACTTTTAATTATGACCATGACATACTTGTAATTTTTTTCATGGCTCTTGGGAGGTTTCATCCATCTATAAATAGATGAGGGGTCTTATGGGGTGGAGTGACCACTATAAGGAGATAGAAAAATCTGATCAAGAAGATCAAGAGGAAGAAAGTTCAGCAAGGAGAGGAATAAGTGGAGATGCTTTAGAATTGAGGGAGATGTCTTATAGAGAGAGAGAGAGATCTAGAGAGACATGATGATTCCTCAATGTAATGAGTCTGTAATTCTTCTTTTGTGCTAGTGAATTTTAGTAGTGATTCCCTCCGTGGATGTAGTTCTAAGGACCGAACCACGTAATCTCTTGTGTTCTTGTGTTTGTGTTCTTTGTGACATATCCTTTATTCCTGCAATTTTTCTGTTTTCTTTTGCTTTTCCCTTGCTTGGTTACTGTTGCTGCGCCCTTTTTCCTTGTATACAAGAACCGCAGAAGAGAGGCATTCGGCTGCTACAGGATCGAGAACTGTAGCAAGAAGTTCCAGCAAGGCGTTGCAGATTGCAGGTGTTCGGGTAGCAGTCCTTGGCCAGAAGGAATTGCGGCTTGCTTCTACAAAAGGAGGGTTGTTGTATGGAGGAAGATGTTCAGATAAGTTGATGCGCACAGTTCTTTATTCCAGTCGAATATCCAATCAAAGCTTTCATCCCTCCTTTCTGGAAGAGGCTCTGCGAAGATTTGGTTCAGTAGATGTGAAGAGCTCCATTCACTAACAAAGACTTGTGGTGTTTAAATTCCAAGAAGGAATTTGATATTTAGTTTGCAACCCTATTCTTGCTGAAAACAAGATTTGGATATATATTTAGTTCTCAATCATCTAACTAAATACATAGAGAGTTCTTAGGAAGGTTTTCTTTCAGGTGTTCTTGGAACTCAATAAAAGGATTCTTGACGGGGCAAGATTTCACAACAAATTAAGATCGAGAGAAAGAAAGCCACACAACTTTTCCCCATTGGTTTCAAGTATCTATGTTCTCAAATGGCAGGAAGAGTACAGAACAAAACGACAGCAGGAACCACAGCACCTAGAGAGCAGAAAATCCAGAAATATTTTTTCTTGCGATTTTACATATTTTATTGCTATTTATATGAATATGATAGTATAGGCGTTAATATATGTAAATACATAAGAATTGTGTGATATATTTGTAAATGCCCCCTTCTTTTAAGCCGGCCACCAAAACTCAATCATACAAAGGTCATAATATGGATGCAAACGAGCCAAACCGTACTCAAACCACCCTCTGGGCTTGAGACTTATAGTTGAAGCTGAAATTTACAAATTCAAATCAGCTCACAAACCAATTTATTTACTTAAGAATACAATATTAATTTAACATGGTATAATAAAATGACAAAAAGAATGAAATATTATAAGATAAATAATAAAAAAAGCACTTGTTATAAAATAAAATACTTTTTAAAAAATTTAATGTTTAAAAATAAAATCTTAAATCTTAGCATATTTAGTACATTTCATATTAGGGCCAGCAAACTAACGAGTCTTGAGTTGGCTCAAGCTTAAGTCTAACTTATTAGTTCATTGAGCTCAACTTACAAGCAACTTATCAAGGAGAGCCCTAGCCCACTCATGAGTCGCTCAGTTACAGCTTTAAAACAGTCCAGAATCATCTGAGAAAGAGATAAAAATGAGCAGCACAATTCTTTTGTTAAAATGGAGAATCTCATACGCCACTGAAACTAAATCGGAACAAGCACAATCTGAAACTAATATCCTGTGCATAAAGAGAGAGAGAGAACCAGGTGAAGAAATTTCGTAAGTTTGAAGTGCAGACCAAGTAATATAAATTTGCCAATAGTACAGCATACAAGTTGTAAGATTAACCAATCTTCAAAGGATNGCTGTGCATAAAGAGAGAGAGAGAACCAGGTGAAGAAATCTCGTAAGTTTGAAGTGCAGACCAAGTAATATAAATTTGCCAATAATACAGCATACAAGTTGTAAGATTAACCAATCTTCAAAGGATAATAAGATGTCGGATGCTCATCCAGACTGTCTAACAAATCAATGCTGTTCACAGCTGATTTTGAGTTTTTGGGTTAGAAAACTCTCCTCACTGGAACCTCCTATCATATGGATTAGGCCTTGCTTGGGACTGCATTCTCCCTGATGAGTAGTGCGGCTTCAGAAGCGCCGGCGAGGGCGAAGTCATTTTGCGAGATGACTGCCCTTCTTCTCCTCCACCTACGTTAGGCCAAGAGCTTTGCCTCGGTGCCTTCGGTGCCTGTGGAATGGAAGGAAGCGCCAGTCTTTGTGATGGTTCCAATTTCTGTCTGTCGCCCTCATAAATCCCTAGATTATTGAGAGATGTATCGAAAAGAAATATTAGCCAATGTTTCATTATACATTCAATTCTTTTTTGTATTCAGCATATACTTGGACATCAATTAAAAAAATCTTGTTGATAATATCTACCATCAAAGGAATGAAAACAATAACATCATTTCAATAATGCATAATTTCAAATTAAAAATTGGATTAGATATCCAGAATAAAATTTTGGTTACGTAGAGTTGCAAAGCATTGGATTTGATTAGAGATTAGTGCGGTAGAGATTTTGATTAACTCCATATAAAAAATAAATCCAATAACTTTGAGACCCATCCTAACGCAATTGTTTTCGTTTTCAAATTAATTTCAACAGAAAAACAACCACGAGCAAGATTATTCATAAAGCATAAAAGCAAATTGATTTTATATTATCAAAACATTATTTTTAAGCTTATGATACATTGCATTCTCCAATGATAACTAAAACATTCTCCCATGATAATTAAAACAACAAAATTTGTTGATAACTAAAACATTCTCCCATGATAATTAAAACAACAAAATTTGTTGATAGGGGATGATTGGTTGGATGCTTCTAAAATGCATAAGTTTTAGAAATGCAATTGTTTGGTTGGATACAAATTGAATTTATTAAAATATTTATATGTTTGTGGGAATAACATTCAAATGCATTGAAATACAAAAAATAGGGTGATTGATGAATGAGCAAGAACTTAACATGGTAGCAAACACATTACGGTGGCCCCAGTGAGAGAGGGTACACAAACAGTAGCTTGATTCCGTGCAATTAGGTGAGGGTAGGGAGAGTGAGATCACCGGCACGGACGATGAGTGAAAGCAAGAGCAGTAATGGCAAGCGTGGCAAAAGAAAGCATAGCACAAGATTTGAAAATCACCCGATTTCAAATGAAGAAAAAATAAATTTCAAGGACATCTTAAATTCTTTTTTCTTTCCCTCATGCCGATCATAAAGAAAGTTAAAATGAAGAGAAAGAAGATGAAATAAAAACTTAACACTTCTCACTTAGAATCCTCTTAAATTATTGATATAAGTAAGCCGCCTACTTTTGGTAACATGGTCTGAGAATATTAGGTTATTAGGTTTCTGCAAACGGTTTCTGCAGAAGGTTATTGGTAACATGGTATGAGAAGATTTGTGATTCACCTTTACATTATATTTTATCAGTTGTGAAAAGGATCTTGTTGCTGAAAATAAAACTTTTTTGTGAAATTTCGTGAAGTATCTGTAGTCAAGAATGAGAGGAACTTGACAACAAATAAAGATCCTTTTAACATGTTTGGAAGACCAAAATCATTTACTTGATAAGCAGCCTCTCTCAAATCATAGCTTATGTGAGTTAATTAATGATTATGGTTGTATATTTTTTATTCTTTTCAATTATAATGCTGCATTATTGGATTACATGATTCATCAATTTAGATTAATGAAAAACTATCTTGTTGCTTTTATATTGTTTGAAAAGCTAATTAATGATTATGGTTGTATTTTTTTTATTCTTTTCAATTATAATGCTGCATTATTGGATTACATGATTCATCAATTTAGATTAATAAAAAACTATCTTGTTGCTTTTATATTGTTTGAAAAGCTGCCATAAATAATGATTGATGTATTGAGTTTCTTGATTATTTATCCTTTACAGTTCCAAATGCCTAGGAAAGAATAACTTAGCTAACTTTGCAGCAGTGTCTTGCTGAAAATCGAAGACTCCTTATTGGTTGGTTATTTATGTTGCCATCTTATTTGAATTGCTCTTTGTTTATATTTTATGAAACAATCTGTTTTGTACCTTCTTTGGGACTTGTGCGATGGTTTGGTTTGCTCTGAGACTCTGTTGGTTCATTAGTTTTCCACTATTATTTCTTGTTTTTCTTTTATTTTTGGTTAAGATGTAATTATAGGCTATGATGATTACAAAATCTCATTATTGATTATTGGTATGGCATACATGTTTGCAAGCATTTGAAGATAAGAATAAAAAAAGTTGTCTGAGATTATTATTCTTACTCTTTTACACAACACCTATGCAAACTATAATGGAGGATTACAACAGTTTGTCTGAAATTTAAATTGATGTCTTAGATATTAACTTCAATTTCAATATGCTTGGAAAGCACATAAATTGTGCAACCGGATAATTGAGTTGCATGAAAGTGATGAAATGAGTTCATAATATATAATCTAAGACTCATTTAATAATTATATCTTAACTTTTATTTTGGTTTCTAGTTATTTTTTCCTGATACACAAGTAAGAATTGCAGATACGAGAATGTTATCGGCTCATCATCATTCACTAATCACTACTCATTAGATCTTCAAATATAAAAATCAAGGAATGAGTACAAAATCATAGAGTTTAAATTTAATGTGTTTTTTTTTATTTTTTTAGTTGTATATACGTCATAAGTGTATGTGTAACAGTGTAAGTGTAATTTTATAAATGAAAATGTGCAATTCAATTACTTTTTATGTTTTGATTTTTATTTAAGAGTANACCTCCTTTGCCGTGGATGTAGGTCATTTTGACCGAACCACGTTAAATCTGTCTTTTTTTCTATATATGCTGCTGTTTTTTTTTTTATGTTTCTGTTGGGAGTAATGTATGAATCAAAGCTTTGTACCTTCTTCTTTGGTGCTATAATAAAGTTGTTGGCCTCGTTTGCCGTGGATGTAGGTCATTTGGACCGAACCACGTTAAACTGTGTTTTTTTCATTTTCATGATCCCTTAAATTTTTTATTTTTGTTGAATATGATGCAACACCCATGAACGATTTTCATGTTATAACTTCTAAATTATGGCATTGTTATGTTTCTTTTTTTTGCTATATCGTAGTTTTAACATGGCTNTAATTTAAAAATATTATTAGGGATTGATGCATATTCGAAGGTCTGCGTCGGTAGAGTAATTATTTAGTATCTTATTGTTGTGTAAGACTCTAGCACACACTCAAATAATAAAAGAGACGTAGAAGGAGATACCTCAACTTTTTAAATGATAGTTCATTGATAATGGGCATAGTTTAACTGTAAAGAATTTAGTTCTCATTGATGGTAGGCTGCAAGGGTTGTAGCAGTTGTTATGAAGGCAGTAGGTCATGAATGTTGTATATGGTGTTTGTAGCACTATCATGTTGTATAGGTCGTAGTTTAAATTCATGGTAGTAGTTCATCATTTGAACCACATATAGTTGCTTTAGGAGCATCGGTTGGTTGTGAGCAATGTAGGTCATAGTTGGTCACATAGGCTGTAGTGGTGAGATGTGATAACGTTCGTAAGGTGCAAGAATAAGATTCGAGAGTTGCACGACCTATGGACCGCGTATGTTGTAGATAGTCATGTAAGTCATAATGGTGAATTGTGATGAAGTTTATAAAATGCAAAGGCTGGAGTTGGGAGTTACACGAGTTGTGAACCATATAGTCCATAGTTGGTCGCATATGTCATAGTTGTGAGTTGCGATGGCGTACGTAAGTTGTAGAGGTCGGAGCCAAGAGTTACACGAGTTGTGGATCACATAGAACATGGTTAGTCATGTAGTCTATAATGATGAGATCTGATGACGTTTGTAAGCCTTAGAGATCATAGTCGAGATTTGCATTAGTTGTAGACCAAGTATGTTACAATTGATCACATATGTCATAGTGGTAAGCTGTGAGGATGTATATTGGTTACAAGGGCCAGAGTTGAGAGCTACACGAGCTGTTAACCATAATGGCCATAGTGATGAGCTGGAAGGAAAGGGCTTCAAGAGTTCAGAGAAAGTCACCGTCTTCGAGTTGCATTGTTACACTAGTTTCAAGATGCATCGTTGCTCATATATAGAGTGCATTGGTACAATGTCATCGGGGTATAATATTGCACCATATGTGAGGTGCATTTTTCTGCATAATGCCTCGTTGATCTATAATGGTTGGGACTCTGCATCACATATCGTGATTCAGCAAGAGGTTTCATTACAACGAGTTATGGGCGATCGATAGTGGCTAACTGTGATAGGTGGGCAGTGGTTGGTGGTGGTCTACAGCTGTATAAATGGGATGAATTCGTCAGATCTGTGGTGCAAAAGCGATGTTATCTTTCTGCTTCTCCTCGAAGCTTTGATCTTCTTCAGTCATGTTCTCCCCCCTTTCATGAGAGAAGTGGGTTTCTATTTATTGGGTCTACTAGAGGTCTATTTGAAAATAAAGAAGGAATCTGGACTATCCCATCAGACAACTCGGAGAGATTCTCTTAATCTGATGGTGTTTCATGAACATTTGAGTGTTTTAATGATGTCAGAATTAAACAATCTTTTCCTCATTAGATTTTTCATGCTGAAGCACTCAATTTGATTGTATGGTTGTCAAATTAGGATATTTTTGACCTTCTAATTATGTTCTGAAGTTTTTCAAAAGTAATTTAAAGGCTTGATCTGGGCTTGGTTTTGCTTATATTGGATCAATTTTGATACCGCCGGCCCATCAAGTCAAGTTGAATAGTTTGGTTCTGAGTTTATTGAAATCAAAGTTCAGGATGAGTTTCAATCAATGTGTGAACATTTCTTTCTAAAATATTTTCTTGAGATTCATGCATTTATATATATATATATATTTATTATTTATTATTTATGTGAGGTCATGGGTTCAAATCCCTTGGTCTTGAAATAATTTTATTTTATTTTCTTTCGAAGGCGGATGTCGAGTTGGCAGGACTCCACCTTCTTCCTTCGAAAGGGGCAACATGACAAAGGGACGCCTTTTTTTTTTCCTGGAGATGTTGTTGATTGTATGCTAACAGGCCAGGGAACTCCATCTTCTTCCTCTGAAAAGCAATAGCAAAGCAAAAGGTGATCTCATTGATCGCCTGCAAGCAATCCAGGGGACACCTTTATTTCTTCTAGAGATCCCGTTCATGGTCTGCTAACAAGCCGGGGGACTTCACCTAACTCGTCCCAAAAGCACAATAACTATGCGAAAGACGATCTTGTTGATCGCCTTCTAAGCCAGCCGAGGTGCCTTTTTTTCATGAGACCTTAGTGGCCCTCTGCTAATAGAACGGGGAGCTTCATTGTATTCCTCCGGAAAACTCAACGAAAATGTGATAGGAATATCTCGTTAATTGCCTGCTAGCAGGCCAGGAGACACATTTTTTCTTGGAGATCTCGTTGATATTTTGCTTGCAGCTCAAGGGAGACGCTTTTTTTTCTAGAAGATATAATTAATCGTCTGCTAGCATCTGCTAGCAAGATGCAGGACATTTTTTTCCTGGGAGTTATATTGATCGCACAAGGGACTCCACCTTCTTTCTCCTATTTTTGAACCATTTATAAACTCAAAATGACCCAAAAATAAATTTATAAAAAAAACAAAAGATATCCAATATTAATTTGACAATTGAATCGTTAACGTGACCGTCTAGCATCCACCAGATTTCTTCTGCATTCTGTGGGACCATCCTACATCCCCAGAACGCTGGCATGGCAGCCCACCGTCCATGCCCATGGATTGTTGTTGTGGCCCCTTGCCCAGCCACTCGCCATCCAATATTGCATCCCTGGATCGCTAACATGCAACCCACCATACATGTCCTCCGGTCATCGCCGTAAGTCTCACCAACTTCGTCAAACTCTGGCCTCCATCGCTGGCCAATTCTTGCTGCCGCCATCGACCAACTCCAGAACGAAATTGGTTTTAAAAATTTCGACTATAAAAATCTAATCTCTCTTTTGTTTCGTTTTAAATCCCGGATTTAGAGAATTCAGCCATTAGATGGATTTAAAACTTAAAAGCCGAACTATCAGCCTTACTCCCGTCGCAATTTCTTACAGAACCTGAACGCAAAAAAGAAAGCCAAGGTCTCAGTTCTCATAATTCTGTAGAAATTAAAAAAAAAAATCACAAACAAAAGCCCTCTAATATACCTTCCTCATACTACAATTATGTTATGACTTTTAATTATGACCATGACATACTTGTAATTTTTTTCATGCCTCTTGGGAGGTTTCATCTATCTATAAATAGATGAGGGGTCTTATGGGGTGGAGTGACCACTATTAGGAGATAGAAAAATCTGATCAAGAAGATCAAGAAGGGGAAGAAAGTTCAGCAAGGAGAGGAATAAGTGGAGATGCTTTAGAATTGAGGGAGAGGTTTTATAGAGAGAGAGAGAGAGAGAGAGATCTAGAGAGACATGATGATTCCTCAATGTAATGAGCCTATAATTTTTCTTTTGTGCTAGTGAATTTTGGTAGTGATTCCCTCCGTGGATGTAGGTCTAAGGGCCGAACCACATAATCTCTTATGTTCTTGTGTTTGTGTTCTTTGTGACATATCCTTTATTTCTGCAGCTTTTTTGTTTTCTTTTGTTTTTCCCTTGCTTGGTTACTGTTGCTGCGCCCTTTTTCCGGTATACAAGAACCGCAGAAGAGAGGCATTCGACTGCTACAGGATCAAGAACTGTAGCAAGAAGTTCCAGCAAGGCGTTGCAGATTGCAGGTGTTCGGGTAGCAGTCCTTGGCCAGAAGGATTTGCGGCTTGCTTCTACAAAGGGAGGGTTGTTGTATGAAGGAGGAAGATGTTCAGATAAGTCGATGTGCACAGTTCTTTATTCCAGTCGAATATCCAATCAAAGCTTTCATCCCTCCTTTCTGGAAGAGGCTCTGCGAAGATTTGGTTCAGTAGATGTGAAGAGCTCCATTCACTAACAAAGAATTGTGGTCTTTAAATTCCAAAATGGAATTTGATATTTAGTTTGCAACCCTATTCTTGCTGAAAACAAGATTTGGATATATATTTAATTCTCAATCATCTAACTAAATACATAGAGAGTTTTTTAGAAGGTTTTCTTTCAGGTGTTCTTGGAACTCAATAAAAAAATTCTTGACGGGGCAAGATTTCACAACAAATTAGCCACACATGCTTAACTTTCCCCCATTGGTTTCAAGTATCTATGTTCTCAAATAGCAGGAAGGGTACAAAACAAAACGACAGCAGGAACCACAGCACCTAGAGAGCAGAAAATCCAGAAATATTTTTTCTTGCGATTTTACATATTTTATTGCTATTTATATGAATATGATAGTATAGGTGTTAATGTATGTAAATACATAAGAATTGCGTGATAAATTTGTAAATGCCCCCTTCTTTTAAGCCGGCCACCAAAACTCAATCTTTGTATAATAAAATGACAAAAAGAATGAAATATTATAAGATAAATAATAAAAAAAGCACTTGTTATAAAATATAATACTTTTAAAAAATTTTAATATTTAAAAAAAAATCTTAAATCTTAACATATTTAGTACATTTCATATTAGGGCCAGCAAACTAACGAGTCTTGAGTTGGCTCAAGCTTAGTCTAACTTATTAGTTCATTGAGCTCAACTTACAAGCAACTTATCAAGGAGAGCCCTAGCCCACTCATGAGTCGCTCAGTTACAGCTTTAAAACAGTCCAGAATCATCTGAGAAAGAGATAAAAATGAGCAGCACAATTCTTTTGTTAAAATGGAGAATCTCATACGCCACTGAAACTAAATCGGAACAAGCACAATCTGAAACTAATATCCTGTGCATAAAGAGAGAGAGAGAACCAGGTGAAGAAATTTCGTAAGTTTGAAGTGCAGACCAAGTAATATAAATTTGCCAATAGTACAGCATACAAGTTGTAAGATTAACCAATCTTCAAAGGATAATAAGATGTCGGATGCTCATCCTGACTGTCTAACAAATCAATGCTGTTCACAGCTGATTTTGAGTTTTGGGTTAGAAAACTCTCCTCACTGGAACCTCCTATCATATGGATTAGGCCTTGCTTGGGACTGCATTCTCCCTGATGAGTAGTGCGGCTTCAGAAGCGCCGGCGAGGGCGAAGTCATTTTGCGAGATGACTGCCCTTCTTCTCCTCCACCTACGTTAGGCCAAGAGCTTTGCCTCGGTGCCTTCGGTGCCTGTGGAATGGAAGGAAGCGCCAGTCTTTGTGATGGTTCCAATTTCTGTCTGTCGCCCTCATAAATCCCTAGATTATTGAGAGATGTATCGAAAAGAAATATTAGCCAATGTTTCATCATACATTCAATCCTTTTTTGTATTCAGCATATACTTGGACATCAATTAAAAAAATCTTGTTGATAATATATACCATCAAAGGAATGAAAACAATAACATCATTTCAATAATACATAATTTCAAATTAAAAATTGGATTAGCTATCCAGACTAAAATTTTGGTCACGTGGAGTTGCAAAGCATTGGATTTGATTAGAGATTAGTGCGGTAGAGATTTTGATTAACTCCATGTAAAAAATAAATCCAATAACTTTGAGACCCATCCTAACGCAATTGTTTTCGTTTTCAAATTAATTTCAACAGAAAAACAATCACGAGCAAGATTATTCATAAAGCATAAAAGCAAATTGATTTTATATATCAACATTATTTTTAAGCTTATGATACATTGCATTCTCCAATGATAACTAAAACATTCTCCCATGATAATTAAAACAACAAAATTTGTTGATAACTAAGGCTCTGTTTGGGAGCACTTTTTAGGTGCGGCGCGGGCATTCACCGTAACTTCTCGCGAAAGCTATGCGTTTGGTTCGCGACTTTGGGCATTTAGGCGGCGGCAGCGGAGCGAAAGCTGGCCGCGGGATTTCTATCGTGTCTCCCGCTTTCGACCAAAATTTTTATCCTTTTCCTTGTATCTACCCTCGGTGATTCCCGCTGCTTCCCCGCGTCTACCCGTCCACCCTAGGTGATTCCCCGCTGCTTCCCTCGAGTCCCCTTCTCCTCTTTCGTCGACCCTCGACCGACAGATCAAAGGTAAGACAAGCCATTTCTTCTTTTTTTGAGGATCTGACGAAGGATGTGCGTTTTGCGGCTCCTGATGGTTTCTCCTTCTCATTTCTTTCTTGTTTCTGTCATTTCTCTTCTCCTCCTTCCCTGTGGTGGATCTGTTGCTTATTAATGAAGTATGACTTTAGGTAGATCTTGTGGCACAAGAGAAATTACTTCATTTAATTCTTACCTGAATAGTACCCTTAGATTTGGGATCAATTTGGCATTGTCCATCCAAGCTGCAGATCTTGCAGTAGACTATTGCGGTTTTGCGGTTTTGCGGTTTTGCGGTTTTGTGGTTCCTCACGGTTTTGCATTTCCTGACGAAATATTACTTCATTTTACTCTTACCCGAAATGAACGTGTTGATTTGGGTTCGAATTGGCATTGCCAATCCATGTTGTAGTTTTCCCTATTTCGGGCTTCTGTGATTGGGTTTTATCCATGTTTACTTGAATTGGTTTGTTGATATATGCGATGAGTTTCTTGGAGATCTGCTGGATCTGTATCCTATGGCAGATTCGGGATCAATCCATGTTTAC
>JXCR01109501.1:12206-30733 GCA_002079205.1 Phalaenopsis hybrid cultivar
AGTAACTTAAGGAATAATTAGTTGAGTGAATTAGTGGTAACTGTAATTCATTTGCAAAGATTTAAGAAAATTAAGTGTTTGGTATGAAAATTTATAAATGCAATGTAAAGTTATAATGAGTTTGAATTTTACACTGTAATTCATTTTGACTTAATTTAGAATCGACCGATTTGGCTGAAATTGAATTACATCATTCATGTAAAATATTATAGACAAGTCGATGCTGCCCGTTGTCTGCCTGCTGCCGCCTGTAGCCCGTTGTCGCAGCCAATCGCCGCCTCGTAGGCACTGCACTCCTCCGCTTGCTGCTACCACCGCTCGTCGTCTACGGCAGCCATCATCGGCCATCTGCCATCATCGTCTGCCTTTTGTAGCTACTGTCAGTCGTCATCGTCCGTCCACCGCCAGCAATCCGCAGCTGCCACAGCCCTTTGCCTGACGCTGCTACTACCTGCCACCCACCGTCACAATCTGAGCGCTGCCTCCACCACTAGCCGCCATTGTCTGCAAGCCGCAAACATTCAGCCGCCACCTGTCAACGCCTACATTTCCCATCGCTGCCTTTCGCCGCATGTCGCCGTCGTTTGCATCCAGTCGTTCTTCGTCGCACGTAGCCGTTGTTTGCAGCCCGCAGTCCGCCGCTTGCTGCCCACTGCCCCCACCCACTGTAGCTACTCTCTACCCGCCGCTGACTCCCGCTGCCTTTTGCTCGAGTAAATATATTGTTTTCAGTCTATGTCAAATCAAACAAAAAAATATGAAGTCCTACATTTATTTTAATGTGAATCAAACAACTTGAAAGTATTTCAAATACATTGTAATCATGGTACTCTACAAACGTTTTACATTGCATTTCAATTTCAGCAAACCAAACGGTCCCTTAGCGATAGAGAAAAATACCAACATAGAAGCATCACAACAAAACCTTATTCTCAAGCTATTTGTATCGCAAGCATTATTTTGACAATTCTTAGTGGAGATGGAGTTGAGTCATTTCAGCAGACCAAGTTGAAGTGGCTTTTTTTGGGATAATTTTATATGATAGCATTGTCTCAGTGGAGAATCACACATCATCCTATTATTCTCATTATAGAAGAAGACCTACCACCAAAAATAACCCCTACAATGATGTTATCGTAGTTATGACCCTAATTGTCAATTTTCAAACTGATAGTATCTTCATTAATATAGGGTGATCTGTTAATTTCTTGTTTAAATATGTTTTTGATTAAATGAATCTAGAAACTTCAAAGCTATTTGTTATATTCAGAACGCTTAATGGCTTCTCAAGCAAGAAAAACAAGGGGCGAATGCAACAAGTAGTTCTCGCCTTATCCATCACTTGAGGTGAAGGCGACATGTAGTTCATCATAGTCGATTCACCAAAAAATTATAATTTAATTTTCAGCCTTCCCCTCAACATTTTAAAGTTATTGTCTCTACCTACTATGCAAAAGTAAATTTCCTTGGGGAGGAAGAAGTGATCATTGTTCGAGGCAATTTAGAGCAATCACACACCTTCTATCTGCAAGCCATTAACAGTGTGCATTGAGAAGCCTTGGAGGTAAATTTCCTTGGGGAGGAAGAAGTGATCATTGTTCGAGGCAATTTAGAGCAATCACACACTTTCTATCTGCAAGCCATTAACAGTGTGCATTGAGAAGCCTTGGAGGTAGACCTTGAACGAAGATACGGTCTGCAGGCTGTTAAACGATTGAATAAAGACTTGCCTCAGAAGAGGATACTAGTAAAGTTTTTCGACTAAGTGCTAAGTTTGATGAAGGATATAAGGATGAACTAATCATCATGTTGCGCGAGTATCGATTTGTATTTGCTTGGTCGGCTAAATATATGTTGGGAGTTTTGGCCAATGTAGCCCATCACCGATTAAATGTCAACTAAAGAGCTCGTTCTGTCAAACAAAATTTGCGATTGATTGAGCACATGCTAGAGAGCTAATTCAGGAAGAAGTGTGAAAGCTATTAGATGTTAATATGTCAAGGAGGTACAATACCCAAAATAGGTAGCCAACATGATGATGTTCTCAAAGTTGAACGTTAAGTGGCGATTGCACGTCAACTTTATCAATCTCAATTCAGCCTGCCCAAGGGATTTATATCCGTTGTCATGAATTGATACTTGTTAACTCGATGGTCTGTTACTCGGCTATGAGCTTCCCAGACATTTTCTCAGGTACCATCAGATCAAGATGTACCATGTTGATGCTAAGAAGATATCCTTACTCAATAAGAAAAGAGTGTGTTGCTATAATGTAATGCCTTTATGTTTAAAAATGTAGGAGCCACTCATAAAAGAATGATTGATATATGTTTTTCTAATAAAATGAAAAAAATTAAAGTTTATGTCGATGATATTCTAGTAAAGAACAAATCTCAGGAACAACATATTAATGATTGAATAGAGACTTTCGAGATACTGAGAAAATATAACATAAAGTTGAATCCACTAAAGTGCATATTTGGAGCTAAAATTAGAAAATTCGTAGGGTATCTATTAACGCTCGAGGGAATCAAAGTTAATTCTGAGAAAGTTAAAACACTTTTAGATATGTCTTTCCCTAGCAATATCAAAGAGTTACAAAATCGTAGTGGCTGAATCATAAGGCTCAGTTGTATCATTTTCAGGTTGGGAGATAAATGTGTAGCTTTCTTCAAATCTTGAGAAATGCCTAGAACATCTTCTAAAAATCAAAGTGTGAACAAGCTTTTTGCAACTAAAAAGCTTTCCAACATTACCCCCTTTACACCAGAGCCTGAAACCCGTTGCATTGCTCAGGCGTGGGCTCCAAATTGATCAATTTGGTCTTAGTTCAAGAAGAATGAGGAAACCGAGAAGGCTTGGAGTTGGGTGATCCATAAATCTAGCTCTTCAAAATCGAGAACTTATCATGATGGTAAATTACCACAGGCAATTCAGGATCATGAATGCGCAATACCTTATTTTGAATGAGGAACTTTTCCAAAGATCAGCAACATCACCTTAATTAACATGCATGCGTGTGAACAAAGTGACAAGAATTCTCAAGGAAATTCATTCAGGGGAATGTGAAACCCACCCTTAAGGAGAAATTGTGGTAAAACGAATACTCGAATAAGGCTATTTTTTATTGTCTTTTAGAAAAAAATGTCGAAGAATTGTCAAAGAGATGTGCAAAATGCCAAAAATTCACCACCATGCAGCTTAAACCTTCCCACAAGCTATAACCTATTATGAGCCTTTGACCATTCATTGTTTGGGGACTAGACCTCCTCGAGTTGTTCCCCCTATTTAAGGGACAGATGACGTTGATTCATCTTAAAATTACTTATTTTTATGCACATTTTATGCTCAATTTTTAAGGATATTATGCTTTGAATGGTATTTTAATGTTTTTTGTTGCAGGTGTAAGAAAAAAAGTTTAAGAGTAAAAATGAGCAAAAATACATCAAAAGGAGCAGAATGGGCTAAATTGAAGAAAAGTGTCAAACCAACTGAACTGGCGCCTAGGTTTCAGATATAGAATTTGGCTGGTGTCTAGGCGTCACGGTTACTTTCTAGAAGATTCATTGAATAAGGACGAATTTGGAAGAGATGTCTGAATCAACCCTTGGTCATTTTTGAAGCTCTATAAATATAGATTAATTCCAAAGGGTTGAGGGGTGAAATTATATAGCCTCATAGTGTGTGAGTGTGTTAAGTGTGAGAAGTTTTCTTTGTGAGTCTTTGTTATTTCTGGAGTTTGTGAGTCTTGTAAGCGTTGTTGGAGTCAGAGAAGTCAGAGAACTTTAGAGGAGTGCTTGGGGGAACATTTCAGATAAATATTTGTAACCTTGTCCTTAAGTTTTGTACTTTAGATTGAAGTTTTATAAATATATTTTGTTTTGTTTTATTATCCCCAAACTTCGTGAGTAGTTTTCATTTCTTTCTCCTTGCAATATAAAGTGTTAAGTGATTTTTATTTTGTTTAGAACTTCTTTTATTCCTAAAAATTATGATGATATTTTTACCGATTTTTCATTTACTTTACAAATTTACCACTTGTATTATTAAAACCTGTTGAGGAACTTATAGACCCGAAAGGATTAAGATTTCTTGACTTATAAGTATCACATTCTACCTTGGAAAGAGCAGTCGCAATCGTCTAAAGGGTGGTGCAAATAAATAGGGAGATAAGCTTTGTTGAGCGTAGAATTGATGTTTCTAGAGTGACAGGTTAGATTCTTTTATCAATTTGGTCCAGAGATTGGAACTACTGGTAGGTCCTATTGAGAGGGAGCAGTGGGTAATCTAGAAGTGAAAGACTGAAACCTACCCAGCACTACTATACATGTCGACACCAACTTTAGATTAGTCAATGTTCTTTGCACAATTCGAAAGAAAGTAAAAAAATATGTATGTTCCTATTTGTCACAATGTCATATTTAAGTTTTTAAATAAATTTTGCATATTGTAGAATTTAATAAAATTAATTTTCATCTTTAGATAGTTGTTGCATTCTTAAGTAAATTTTCTTAAAGTTAAAATTCTTGTATTTCATTTTATTGTTTACCTGTTTTCGGCTTCCTCGTGGGATTGTTACTGGGATTTTAAAAAAAAAAAACTCTTTACTTGAAACAATACGAATATTTGCGTAGTAACGCTGGTGAAAAAACTATTTCTTTAATCATATTCATTTGTTCTCACTAGGCGTTAAATATAATTTGGGTCAAGTTTTTGACATATTAAGGAGCATTAATATCTGTGTAATTGCGGGTCGGGACAGATGTTCATATTGGTTGGTATTGACTACTTCACTATATGGATTGTGGCTAAAGTGTTAGCCAAAACTACTTCCTATCGTCTACAACTTTATTTGGTCCGATTTTACCTGTCATTATGCCCTACCTATAGTAATCCTTATCGATAACATAAAACAATTTGTCGATCAAAAAGTCAAAAATTTTTGTCAAAATTAAGGAATTAACTTGAAATTTGACTCAGTTCATCTTACACAGATGAATGCTCAGGTCAAAGCCACGAACAAACTAATTCGAAACCTGCTTAGAAAAAAGAATGAATAAGCAAAAGGGAAGTGGGCAAACCTTCTTCCATTCATCGTATGGGCATTCAAAATGACACCTTCAATAATAATAGGACAAACACCGTTCATGTTTTTGCACGGGTCTGACGTAATGTTGTCGGTCGAATGCAACCTACATAACTAAATGGTAGACGTGAACTCCTGACATTATGTTTCGATAAAAAAAATTTCATGAATGCTTCAACTTTATGGTCCGAAGTAATGTTTCTCTTTCTCCCTACGAGGTTGAGAAAGAGAGAACCACCTCATATTTGCTTGAGAGCATGTGAGTAGTAGTGGAAACCACATAGCATATGAGAAAGGAGAGTAGATTATTCACAACCCCGAACATTTTGCTATTAGGGTTAGCCACAAACACAAGGTCCCGTGCTCATGAAGTTTATGAAGGCGTTTTCAAATAAGAAGCTTGATGGTTATAACATTGCTATTTACCATCTACTTGTCATTCAACCATTTTGAAACTACTGGCATAGGATCCCTGAAAATCCTAGGAAAAAAAGTAGTTGGAATCAATCCAACCTAGTGAAACCTCTCTTTTTGGGGTATCTCCTTGGAGGTCAGACAAACTGCAAGTCATCAACTTCAAACTTCACGAGTCGACATTTGGAGCAAACAAACTAAAAGTTTGTCCTTTCAAATATCAGCTTCAAATATCAGCGAAGAAGAATATTACACGTCGGAAGGAGACGAGTATGTGCCATTCAACTCATCCTCACCACCTTCCCCAACATCTTCATTTAGAATTCACAAACATCCCATTCTTGATTTTAGGGAGAATATCTTCAAGAAGATCTTGAGTTTTAATGACAATGTGACCAGAAAGACAACCGGATGTCCCTAAGGGTCCATATATTTTTATAAGCTACACTAATTTTTACATAGGGGTCACCCCTTATAAAAGGGAAAGAATTAAATGTATACGAATTTTTTATTTTTTAACTAATCACTTGTTATAGGAACTTTGTTCATCCTCTTAATAACTCAGCTCCTCTAACTCCTCCCTGTTAGAAACGGTGGAGTCGGGTCCACTATGCTTGGGCGGTTACTTTGGTTTGGAGAGTCACACCTCTTCACAAATAACCACTCCCGTCTTCCTCCTTTTTGAAGTGAAGCATCTCTTCGCTCCCTCATGTTCGTGATAAAAGCTTCGGATGGCTCTCCTTGGGTTTAGAAGTCACGCTTTGAGTTCATATTCGGTTTTCTCGGGATAGAGGAAGGTTTCCTCAGGGCAGAGGAAGAGAAGTGCAAGGAGGAGCAGTTCCTTGCGGCAGAAGAAAGAAGGAAGAAGAAGATTGTTCTCCCTAGGCTTCTTCTTGAGTTTATTTCTCTTGTAAGTTTGTCTTCTTCACTTGTTATAGGAACCTTGTTCATCCTCTTAATAACTCAGCTGCTCTAACTCCTCCCTGTTAGAAACGGTGGAGTCTGGTCCACTATGCTTGGGCGGTTACTTTGGTTTGGAGAGTCACACCTCTTCACAAATAACTACTCCCGTCTTCCTCCTTTTTGAAGTGAAGCATCTCTTCGCTCCCTCCTGTTCGTGATAAAAGCTTCGGATGGCTCTCCTTGGGTTTAAAATTCACGCTTTGAGTTCTTCGGTTTTCTCGGGATAGAGGAAGGTTTCTTCAGGGCAGAGGAAGAGAAGTGCAAGCAGGAGCAGTTCCTTGCGGCAGAAGAAGAAGATTGTTCTCCCTAGGCTTCTTCTTGGTGGCTTGTGGCAGAAAAAAAATTGAGTTTATTTCTCTTGTAAGTTTGTCTTCTTCGGTGTATCTCGGCGTTGAGTTTTTTTCACTATATTTTGGTATAAAGAGAGAAGAACCGAGAGAACAACAAAGAGTGAGAGATTCTTCTTGTTTCTCAAGTAGTAAAATCTTCTGCAACTCCGTGAATGTAGGTAATTTGTCAAACCACATAAATCTGTGTCTTCCGCTGTGTTGTTCTTTTCTGATGTGATTTTTCTGGTTCTATTTTTCACTTCGTCGATCGTGCTCCTGTTTGATTTATATATTTATCACATCAACTGGTATATTTAGATATCACAACAACTGGTATCAGTGCTTTATTCAGATCTGAGGAAGAATGATGGTTGCAGATGAAGTGAAGGTTTCAGAGATCGAGAAGTTTGATGACACTGATTTTGGTTATTGGAGAATGCAGATAGAAGATTATTTTTATGGGAAAAAATTTCATCTTTCGTTATTGGGAAAAAGACCTGAAAGAATAGATGAGGCTGAATGAAATTTGTTGGATCGACAAGTTTTTGGGATTATTCAATTGACCCTATCGAGGTTTGTTGCACACATCGTCGTCAAAGAAAGGACGATTGCAGATCTAATGACAAGATTATTAGGTATGTATTAAAAGCCATCGGCGAATAACAATGCGCACTTGATGAAAAGTTATTCAATTTGAAGATGGTGGAAGACGTTTCTGTTGCTCAACACCTGAATGTTTTCAATATTATCACAAATCAATTATTGTCTGTGGAAATTGATTGATGATGAGATATGTGCACTGATCTTGTTAGCTTCATTAACATATAGTTGAGAAGTTATGAGGATAACAGTTAGTAGTTCTGCAATTAAATCTAAACTGAAATACGATGATTTTCGTATTTCAGGTCTGAAAAATGATGGTTGCAGATGAAGTGAAGGTTTCAGGGATCGAGAAATTTGATGACACGGATTTTGGTTATTGGAGAATGCAGATAGAAGATTATCTTTATGGGAATAAACTTCATGGGAATAAACTTCATCTTCCGTTATTGAAAAAAGACCTGAAATGATGGATGAGGCTGAATGGAATTTGTTGGATCGACAAGTTATGGGGGTTATTCGATTGACCCTATCGAGGTCCGTTGCACACATCTTCGTCAATAAAAGAACGATTGCAGATCTCATGACAGTCTTATCAGGTATGTATGAAAAGTCATCGATGAATAATAAAGTGCACTTGATGAAGAAGTTATTCAATTTGAAGATGACGAAATGTGTTTCTGTTGCTCAATACCTAAATGTTTTCAATACTATCATAAATCAATTGTCATCTGTGGAATTAATTTTGATGATAAGATATGTGCATTGATCTTGTTGACTTTATTGTCAGATGGTTAGGATGACAGTTAGCAGTTTTGCGGGTAAATATAAACTGAAATATGATGATATTTGTGATTTGATTTGGGATTTGACTGATGAAGTTCGCAGGAAAAATTCTGACGATGTCTCGGGTTCGAGTTCTGCACTAAATGTTGATTTCAGAGGGAGATGACATGATAGGAACTCAAGTATAGGGAGCTCAAAATCAAAGTTTAGTAAGCAAACAGCATGTTGGAATTGTGGCAAGGCTGGTCACATAAAGAACTGCATAAATCCTAAGAAGATAGAGAATGATAGCACAAATGTGGTATCTGAAGAGTCACAGGATTCACTATTGTTGGCAGTTCATAATTCTGTTGAAGACTTGATATTGGATTCAGGGGTTTTGAATGTGGTAGGAAATCTACCAGAGGCCACAGTGCAAAACAGTGATGGAAGTAAAGAGGAAAGTGGGTCCGGGCACCCATTCCTATTGTTTCACAGAAGATGAAAGTTCGAGCAAGTGGAAGCTGACAGAACTTTCACCAGGGAAGAAGACATTGCACAACAAGTGGATGTACCAGGTGAAGACTGAGCGTGATGTCAGTAAGAGGTACAAGGCTAGGCTTGTTTAAAAAGGCAGAGGCAGGATGTTGCCCATGCAGTGGGAGTTGTAAGAAGAGATAAGAGTGACTCAGAAAATAGCTTGGAGGTGCAAAGCTATGTGGAACTTGTTGATATATTAACTAAGGGTGTTATTCTTGAGAAACTGAAGTTGTGCACAGCTTCAATTGGTCTTCTGGAGTGAATACAGAGGCTTTGAGTTGCAGAGGTGGAGGATTCAAGGTGTAGGATACATGTTGAAGAAAAAGGCGACACCGCCAGTGAAGGATATCAGTTTAAGGAATGAGATGTTTCAACCTGTGTACCGGTCTACAAGTGGGAGAATTGTTAGAAACGGTGGAGCCCGGTCCACTATGTTTGGGCGGTTACTTTGCTTTGAAGAGTCACACCTCTTCACAAATAACCACTCCCGGCTTCCTCTTTTGTGAAGTGAAGCATCTCTTCGCTTCCTCCTGTTCGTGATTAAAGACTTCAAATGACTCTCCCAAAAATAGTTGTAGTCACGATTTTCTTCTTCGGGCTTCCTCGGGATAGATGGAAGAGAACTGCAAGATCTAGTTCCTTGTTCTCCCTAAGCTTCTTCTTGGTGGCTTGTGGCGGAAGAGAAATTGTGTTTTGTAAGTTTGTCTTCTTCGACGTATCTCAGTGTAAAGTTTTCTTCGGTGTATCTCGGTATAGAGAGAGAAGAACAAAGAGAGAAGAAGAGATAGCAACGAAGAGTAAGAGATTCTTCTTGTAAGTCGAGATGATCGACTAGTGTAAATTTTTCAAGTATTAAAATCCTCTGCAACTCCGTGGACGTAGGCAATTTGTCGAACCACGTAAATTTGTGTTTCGCTATGGTGTTACCTTTTTCTCGTATGAATTTTTCTCGTTCTATTTTTCACTTCATCAATCATTCTCCTGTTTTATTTATATATACACCACATCAACTGGTATATCTAGATCTTGCAACAACATAAAGAAGCACTGCAGGAATCCTAAGAAAATGGAGAATGATAGCGCAAATGTGATATCTGAATAATCACATGATGCACTATTGTTGGCAGTTCATAGTTCTGTTAAAGACTTGATATTGGATTCAGGGGCTTTAAATGTGGTAGGAAATCTACCAGAGGCCACAGTGCAGGATAGTGATGAAAGTGAAGAAGAAAGTGGGTCTGGGGCACCCATTCGTATTGTTCCACAGACAGATGTTAAAGAACCACGGAGCTATGAATAAATCTTGTAAGATGAAAGTTCGAGCAAGTGGGTGCTGGCAGAACTTCCACCAGGGAAGAAGAAATTGCACAACAAGTGGGTGTACCAGGTGAAGACTGAGTGTGATGTCAGTAAGAGGTATAAGGCTGAACTTGTTGAAAAAGCCTTTCAGCAAAGGCAGGATGTTGTCCATGCAGTGGAAATTGTAAGAAGAAACAAAAGTGACCTAGGAAACAGCTTTGAGGTGCAAAGCTATGTGGAGTCTATTGATATGTTAACTGAGGGTATTACTCTTGAGAAACTGAAGTTATGCACTGCTTCAGTTAGTCTTCTGGAGTGAAGACAGAGGCTTTGAGTTGCAGAGGTGGAGGATACATGTTGAAGAAAAAGGCGACACCGCCAGTAAAGGATATCAGTTTGAGGAAGGAGATGTTGCAGCCTGTGTACCGGTCTCCAATTGGGAGAATTATTATAAACGGTCGCGTCCGATCCACTATGCTTGGGCGGTTACTTTGCTTTGGAAAATCACACCTCTTCACAAATAACCACTCCCGCCTTCCTCTTTTTTGAAGTGAAGCATCTCTTCGCTCCCTCCTGTTCGTGATAAAAGTTTCGGATGGCTTTCTTTGGGATTAGAAGTCACGCTTTGAGTTCTTCTTCGGTTTCTTTGGGATAGGAAGGTTTTCTCGGGGCAGAGGAAGAGAAGTGCAAGGAGGAACAGTTCCTTGCAGCAGAAGAAAGAAGAAGGAAGAAGAAGAAGATTGTTCTCCCTAGACTTCTTCTTGGTGGTTTGTGGTAGAAGAAAATTTGAGTTTATTTCTCTTATAAGTTTGTCTTTTTCGGTGTATCTTGGTATAGAGAGAGAAGAAGAGAGAGCAACGATGAGTGAGAGATTCCTCTTGTAAGTCGAGGTGATCGACTGGCGTAAATTCTTCAAGTAGTAAAATCTTCTGCAACTCCGTGGACGTAGGCAATTTGCCGAACCACGTAAATCTGTGTGTTTCGNGAATTTCACATCGAAGGGAGAATAATATTACCTGGGAGTTTTGAATCAAAAGTGGATGGTGCAAGTGTCTCAAAAGTCCGGAAAAATCGAGACAAGGGACTTGTTGGCACTGCAGACTCTATTCCCTCAATTTGCTTCTTCCTCCGTATATACAGTCTTAGCCCACCTTCAGTTGATTCATCCTATATTACAGGACACAACATTGCTCCCACTTGCACCACTCCATCACCACTACTACTCACTCTCTCTACCTCATATCTCCAGTGTTTATTGAGCCACCAAAGTGTGAATTCTTCTCCAGAGTATAGTATAGTTCAAAGTCTTTGAATATCACATCCATGCTTACAAAGAGTCTCTTCTTAATCGGACTTTAGCAGACGTTAACCCTTATAACCCACAAACACACATTTAACTACTCTAAGATTTAACTTCCCTACAGATTGCTTGTTGTCTTTTACAAAGCATAAACATCCAAATACCTTCAATGGAAGGATCCCACAATCACACGGGCTCCAGCAGACAACGAAACTTTCACTCTAGCACTCTTGAGGGCATTTTGTTAATCAATTGAGCGGTTGTCAACATTGTCTGCCCCCATAAGTGTTTTGGGACATTCATTATTATCAACATGCTCTGTGCTACCTCTAAAAGATTCTAAATCTTCCACTTTACTACATTTTATGTTGGTGTGATAACCATTCATAGAACTGGTAGGACAAGGTCTTCATACATCAAAATGTATCATATAAAACACGCTAGAGTTTCAACATGCTCTGTGCTACCTCTAAAAGATTCTAAATCTTCCACTTTACTACATTTTATGTTGGTGTGTATGGGCATATGATTTGGTATTCTATCCCTTGAGCTGATAGGTAGTCATAAATGCTTTATTGTTATATTTTCTCATTATTAGATCTCAGTGCCTTCACAGCTGCTCTATATTTGGTTTATTTTTTCTTTGTGGAAATATTTAAAGCAAGCAACCACCTCTTCTATTTCATCAAGTATATCCACGTAACATGAGAAAATCAATCAATAAACGTAACAAAATAATGATAACCTTTCATAGAACTAGTAGGACAAGGTCTTCATACATCAAAATGTATCATGCAAAACACGCTAGAGTTCCTATTCCCAGAACTGACATAAGCGCTCCTAGTGAGCTTGCTAAACTCACAAGCATCACACATCAATTTCTTCTTATTTGTCTTTTCATATAAGAATGGATACAAACGGCTTAATAGGCTTACAAAGAGTGTCCCATGGACCTGTGGTGTAGCAGCAATACATCCTCCACGCTCATGTTAGATCCTCTTGTTTCAGCATTCTCAACCATGGATGTCAAAGTTGAGTTCATCCCCTCTTTATCCAAGCACCATAGTCATGTGTCAGTCTCAAGACTTGCCCGGTAGCCACCTCTTTTATCACTTTGGTCCCCACGATTACGACCACGGCCTATAGACTGTCCACGTCCGTCCATCTCTCTCTCATTGGGTAGATTTGGACACGTCTTGCTCAAGTGTTCCACTTCTCTGTAGTTGTACCACCAATGGTCTCTCCCTGAGCACCCGTCCTACCTGAGCTTGAAGCAGCCAAGCTGATCACATTCTTGGGAGCTCACTTGGCTGAGCCGAAACACTTGTTGAGGTAGTGGCTCCCGTCGGACATTAGCTCCCTTTACGAGTCCGACCAAGTCCTTCACAACTTCAGGATCCATCTTCCGCAGAAGTTTCAATCCTTTATCTCATGTAATTTTTTTGTCACCATTCTCAATCACAAGATACAATTTTTGATGAGACAAAGAAAAGAACAAGTTAGCAACAGAAGCTCTCTTGCTCGTATAAGGCAAAAAAAAAAAAAAAAAAAAAAAAAAAAAAAAAAAAAAANATGCCCGGTACCCACCTCATTTATCACTTTGGTTCCCACGATTACGACCACGGCCTCTAGATTGTCTACGTCCACCCATCTCTCTCTCCTTGAGTAGATTTGGACACGTCTTGCTCAAGTGCTCCACTTCTCTGTAGTTGTACCACCAATGGTCTCTCCCTGAGCACCCTTCCTACCTGNTTTATCAAAAGTGGATGGTGTAAGTGTCTCAAAAGTCCGGAAAAATCGAGAAAAGGGACTTGTTGGCATGTCGAGATACACCAGAATCCACTATGCATTATGGGGAACTTGTGGTGGATATAGAGGCAAGAGCATGTGTCTCACGAGCACCTTTGGCTGAGTGAGCATAACTAGCAGTGTTTCCTTAGATGACGAATAGGTAGATGCATCCCCAGTGACATCACATGTCTTTCTCTGCTTCGTCTTCAACATCTGTCTCTCCCTCGTTCTTCATTACCATCAGACTTGCCCGGTAGCCACCTCTTTTATCACTTTGGTTCCCACGATTACGACCACGGCCTCTAGATTGTCCACGTCCACCTATCTCTCTCTCCTTGAGTAGATTTGGACAAGTCTTGCTCAAGTGCTCCACTTCTCTGTAGTTGTACCACCAATGGTCTCTCCCTGAGCACCCTTCCTACCTGAGTTTGAGGCAGCCAAGTTGATCACATTCTTGGCAGCTCACTTGGCTGAGCCGAAACACTTGTTGAGGCAGTGGCTCCTGTCGGACATTAGCTCCCTTTACGAGTCCTTCACAACTTCAGGATCCATCTTCCGCAGAAGTTTCAATCCTTTATATCACATAATTTTTTTGTCACCATTCTCAATCGCAAGATACAATTTTTGATGAGACAAAGAAAAGAGCAAGCTCTTGCTCGTATAAGGCAAAAAAAAAAAAAAACTAGATACAAGCTTCCAAACCTTCACTGCTTATCTCCGACAACATCTCGCACGGAGGAATTTTGAAAGTCACAATGTTCACTGTTGTCTTTCCTGTTCACGCTAACCAAATGCACGACCGTCCATGCCTTCCTTTCCCATCACGCTCCGCCTCCTCTGTTCATGAAATCAACTCCGAAAACACTTTTCTTGCACAGTGTTGCACCGCCACTCCTCTTTTGCATCATCTGTCTCACGTACGACAGTGGAATTCCAATACTCTTAGCACGAATCGGCACAAAGTCATCGAGTCGCTCTGCCCTTGCCTCGCACAGAGTCGCCACGACCTTCTTGCTCGAAACCTTCGCCCTCTGCTCACGCGTCGAGTGCTAGCGAAGGAAGCAATGTTTGAATCGCATTACACAAGGAAGCGAAGGAAGCAATGTTTGAATCGCATTACACAAGGAATTGCATCGTGCAAGGAATCGAACCTCCCTACCGGTCGATCCAAACTCCTCGCTCTACAACCNCGCACGACCGTCCATGCCTTCCTTTCCCATCACGCTCCGCATCCTCTGTTCATGAAATCAACTCCGAAAACACTTTTCTTTCACAGTGTTGCACCGCCACTCCTCTTTTGCATCGTCTGTCTCACGCACGACAGTGGAATTCTGAAACTCTTAGCACGAGTAGGCACAAAGTCATCGAGTTTCTCTGCCCTAGCCTCGCACAGAGTCGCCGCGACCTTCTTGCCCGAAACCAACCCAACTCTGATGCCATAAAGAAATCTTTGATAAAATATTTGCTATTTCATTCAACAGGTGTTTAATTATGTGTTACAATGTTTAACAAATAAACCTAATAAAATCCTCTAATTACACATAATTCACTAAGAAAGACCTAGGCATGTTGTATAGAAGATGATCTTGATTTATTAGAATTAATTGAAAATATGACACTCAATAGGACACAATGGAGACAAGTGATTCATGTAGCCAACCCCACTTAGAGGGATAACGGCTTGTTGTTGTTGTTGGGTTCCAGTTCATTCTGTATTAGGTAGGCTCATCTGACTTTTTTGGATTTTCTAAGAACTCACTAATTATGCTGACTGCAAATTCAAATATTTACCTTTTGTAATGACCATGTTGGTCAAAATACCGACAGCCCCCTATACTGGGGTGGATCACAGAACAAATTTCCTTCACCGGCTTTATTGATTGTTGTGTTGTTGTTGGGTGATAAGGAATGCTCAATAGTACGCATGCTTGAAATTTGTTTTCAGGCTTGAATCTTTCAAAAAAAGCAAATCTTCATGTCTTCTATTGTATGTGTTCATATTATTTATGTAACACGTTTTAATTAACTTTTATCCTTCTCCAGATTTGTGAAAATTCAGACTTCATTGCTCGGGCTCAGTATTTGATTCATCAGCATGGAATCAGAGAACTTGGAATTGATCACGTAGATTGGAACTTCACACTCAAGAAAAATAAATGGCGTGATACCAGACAGAGACAAGACAACCATTTATCTTCAGAATACTCATCTTTAGCTTCAAAACTTCTCTCCATGGGATCTCAAATTGGTACAATATCTCAAACATGCAACCTAAAGCCTCATTTATCTTCATTGTCCTTCACATCGACTTCATCAAGTTCCTTTAATGGTTTTCACAACCCATCCCATGAAACACCTTCCATCAACAGCACAGCGCATAAATTCACAAACCAGCAAGAAGTTTTGTCAGAAGCTCAAATCTTGTTGCCACCCAACAACCACGGGCTTCACTCCAATTTTAAATGTCCAACTAATTCGTTCACTGCATACTTCAAATCTAACACACGGCCTAAAGAAATTGGCTCGTTTTCTTATGTGGAGCATAAACCATTCCCTAGGTTAGCCATGCCAGGCTTTTTCAACATGATTCCTACTTCACTTTCTACAACTTTGTTGCATGGCGAAGTTGGGCCGCAGGGAATGTTGGACAGGAGCGGCATGTCTTCTAATAAATGTCTACACAGCCTTGATTGTGCGGGGAAATTACAAGAGATCCAGCATTGTTATGCACCACCTGTATGTGGCTTATATACCAGTAAATCCTCATCAAAAGCCTCTCCCTTTACTCTAGAATTTCCTGAAAATTTCTTCACTTCTCATCAGCAACTAAGTACTCAAAATTCTCCATTGGCTCAGTGTACTAATGAACCCGAAACTCAACATATTCATGACATATCCCTGAATAATCACATCCATTCGAGCCAGCAAACAGATGAACAGGTCAATAATAATCTTGGTTGCAGCTTGACAGCTGAATTTCCTAATAGTCTGTCTGAGTCACCAGGTGTCTGTGTTTCTTCCTCTCCGAATGGAGGTGGCAATTGGATGAAAGGCACTTCTAATGTTTCAACTCAGCTTGTTTTAGATAACGACCTATTTGATGGCATGGAATTGAATTTCAGTCCAATGATTTTGATGCAAGAGTACTGGGATGACATCATATTGCCAATTTCTAGCAATAATTGCACATCTGAAGTGGAATTTGGCTCAGTTACTGGTGCTGAAAAGGAGTTGTTTTCAGACTCTTGTTTTGAACAGCTATTGGATGCTGTAGCTGCTGGGAATTCTAATGAGTCTTCTAGCTGTAATTCAGTCAGGACAAAGACCAATGTTTCTGCTAGTCAAGAGTCAAGGCATCAATTACCAACAAAAGTCAATCATGCACAAGCAGACCATCTTCCAGTTTGTGATCTTTCTTCTCTCATTCAGACACTTCCAGCTACACTTCCCGAATGGAATGAAGAAAATATGATACCAGATTCACCAAAGAGTGTTCAGCCAATGCCNATGATTTTAGGTGCTCCTACAATGATGCACGTCAATGAATACAATCTAATTACAAGTAAGCTGAGTTCAACATATATCAATATATCAACTTTAATAACAAAGTGCATTGAGCTTGATGTCATCAATTTCAAAAAGCTAGGTTGGAATTATGAAAACTGTTAACAGTTCATGTCGGTTATAAAGCTATAGTTTATTGATATTCATGATCTAATTTTAAGTGAGAACTTCAGGAGATGGAAATCAATTGAAGCTCTGTGAGTCTTGAGAGAAGAGAAAGAAGTGCAAGAAGAGACAATAACAGAGATAAATTCAAATCATGGCAGAGAAGTCAATCAAATGGTTGTGATAGTCTGGGCTAGTAGTATGGCAAGTCTAGCCATATGACTCAAGAAAAACTATCCTTTGAATAATGATGGTCAAAGTTCAAATCAGAATGAGGAATGTGTGAATTTATAAATTAAGAGAACTATGATGCATTGGTCCTTAGTATTTATGGTCCCAGAGAATTTTGGATCTCAATCTCAAGCATGTCTTTTTATTCCACTTCACATTAAGGGAATATAATTATGCAAGAGATTATGATAAGATACATCTTGTTGAAGTTAAACTCTTGAGATTTCTTGGAGTTGGTGATTTGTAAATCAAAATTTATAAGGGGACTATGTAAAAGCTTCAATATGTAAGGAACGTATTTCTGTGTTTGGTAATCATAATTCATATATAGTATTATATATCAAATTGATCGATTCGACATGTAGAATTTTATAAAATTGTCTTGGTTAAATTTCGGGGAATGAGAAATTTGGGATAAATTTTACAAGTGTCAAAATTTTACCTGGTTTCACAAATTTTGGGTGTTACTCGTTGAAAGATAATTTTTCTTAAACTACGTCCAAGATGATTTATAAATTTAAATACTTACACAATAGGTAGCATTGGTAGAAAATATCTATTTCAAAATTATCTTTAACAAAAATATATTTGTTTTTATCTTTTTTGGTATAGAAGAATTACCTTTGAAGACAAATGAATGAAAATTTTAGAAATATTTTTACTCTGATACTTCTTTAAAGAACAATCAAGGAAAATGTACCATTCTTTTTTGTTACATGGTTCATAGAAAAATATACCAATCAAATCAAAATAGCCATGCTAACTAGAAAAGACGAACCACTCAATGAGAAATGATAGAAATTTTATCTCCTCCCTAGATGTACGATTTTAAAAAACGATAAAAATGAGAATTTAGAGATTTTTGTATTTAGTAAAATTAGTAATGATCCACGAGTGATTAAATAACTCATCACAATAATAAAACAATTAAATTACATTAATAATATGCTTCAAATAATTTCTGGAACACTTATTTCAAATAAAAAATTAAATGAAAAACTTGACTGTAAATTTGATAATCCAATTCTAATACAAAGATCATAGAATCTAAATCTAAAGCTTTAGTAATTAAAGATCCAACTATCAAAACTCACCCTCATATGGATTTCAATTTAGGACAAAGTTCGATTTTGAACTAGTAATCTCACTACTGTCGAAGAGTTCTAATCCTAGTTTGAATCTCAATCTAATAAAAATTCTATGAATCATTCCAACAACTTCACATCGAAGGAAGAATAATAGTACCTGGGAGTTTTGAATAAAAAATGGATGGTGTAAGTGTCTCAAAAGTCCGGAAAAATCGAGAAAAGGGACTTCTTGGCATGTCGAGATACACCAGAATCCACTATGCATTATGGGGAACTTGTGGTGGATATAGAGGCAAGAGCATGTGTCTCACGAGCACCTTTGGCTGAGTGAGCATAACTAGCAGTGTTTCCTTAGATGACGAATAGGTAGATGCATCCCCAGTGACATCACATGTCTTTCTCTGCTTCGTCTTCAACATCTGTCTCTCCCTCGTTCTTCATTACCATCAGAC
>JXCR01109505.1:4021-18837 GCA_002079205.1 Phalaenopsis hybrid cultivar
ATAGTCCCACATTGGCTAGATGAAAGGCCAAAGACATGGAGGAGGCTATAAATAGGAGCTCCTCCCCTCATTTGTATTTACCCAAGCATTGAATCAAAGCATTCTAGTATTCAAGTGCTAATTATTCCTTTCTCTCTATTATTCTTCTTAAGAGTGTTTGGGGCTCATAAGTCTAGTGTTGTGAGGGGTAAGGCTGATTTAGTGCTAAGAAAGAGCGCTAAAGCCGCACGGGTGACTTGAGGAAAGTTAGTCCGTGACCAAATTCATTTATGCTTTATTGAGCATGATCAATAAAATATATTTTGCAGGGAAAATCTAAGTAGAAATGAAATAATTCATGGAAAGATTGATTTTTAAACTCTTAAAATTAGTAGAGTACATTTGCAAATGATTTTAACTTTAACTGTTAAAATATATCTTGTGATAAGATTTCTTCTGTTTCAGTTCAGTGAATATTGATGATAAAATTTCCGCTTGAAGAATTCAACTAATTTGGTTTAGAAAGCCAGCAAAAAAGTTATGACCACCATCCAAGGTGAAGTGCTTGATTCTTTGGAATAGGAAGGGGAGACAATTAAAATTCACCAGCCTAAGCCTGGACCTAGCGATGGCAAAATTAATGCCAATGATAATGTTGGATTTTGTTTCTTCCTCTCTTCCATTGTAACTATTACTAGACTCTACCCATTGTTGCAATGCATCTCTTCTGCAGACACAAAAGTCTACTGAAAATATTGACTTTGAAACTTGAAAATCAATTTGTAAGCTTCTTTTTGGCCATTTTTTCTTGTAGCTGCAATGTTCCTAACCACCAAAAGAGAGATTTTGCGCAAGAGCTATTAGGTGGTTGAGAGGAGGGGGGTATTATGGCGATCAAGATAGTTGAGAGTTGAGAGCAAGTGTTTTGAGAAGCACAAAAGGAGAGCAGTGAATGAGCACTTGCGGTTGCATCAACCTTCTTTCCATAAAGAGAAAACCATGCACCTGCTAAAGGCTTTGAAGTCCTCTCAACATAGAATGGACTAATTTATTGTTGACATTTTTTCCATGTATTTTAAGCCAAAAAATTTTGAATAAGAATGCTACTGTTGGGAATATAATGGTTTATGTGCTACGTTGTCCAATATGATCTTTAATAAGTAGAAAAAGTTTATTTTGTATTTTTAATTAATTTTATTTATGTTGCATAGTTTACATTTGTAGGCATGAAGGGAGGAATTGCTCAAATACATATGCGGTTAATGCCGTTCATTGATAATCAACCATGGTATGCCTTAGGACAAAAAGATGCTGCTGAGCGCAAATTAATTTTTATCTTATCATTAATCCTGTTGCACTTTGATACTAGGGCAACGTCGAGGATGAGGACAAAAATATTTTGCGCGGTTATTTCTCTCTGTGCCTGTCTTTCTCAAAAACTGCTTCCTCCGCATTCAAAAACCATCAAGGTATCATATTTTTCTTATTAATTTTTATCTACTAGTTTCTTATATCTGAGAATGGTACTCTTTCTGTTTGGAAAGTACGTATTTTAACTACCATTTTTCTGTCTTGGTATTGGAATTTGAGCTGTGACCTTTGATATCCTAGGATATTACCTCAATATTTTGCCATTCTTGCTCTTTTTTGTGATCATACATGAAGGCTGTGCTCAATATTTTTACCTAGCTTAAAGTCATTCATAGCTATGCATTTACTACTTTATTGTCGTCCGGAATGTTATGTTTGTGGTCAAGTACAGACGAGGGCAAGAAAGCACTGCTACACTTAACAAGCTTCCGTAATGAAAAGTGACTAGGCTGAGATAGACATGAACCAAAACTAACTTAAAAAAAAAAAAAAAGGAATGGCCGGAGGCTATGATACGAGCGTCAGCCATCCCTCATGCGTCTATAATTCGAGTATCACACCCCACATTCGGGGGAATCAAACCCCAGACCAGTGAGGACTTACAACTGACAAGCAAATGCCCGACCAACCGACATGAGTACGCGGCGCATGAACCAAAACTAACTTATAAAGTGGTCATTTAAAAAAGATATAATTAATTCATTGCAATGAAATTAATGTTGAGGAAGCTTTATGGAACAGAAAATAAGCAATATTAGAAATATTTACCAAACCAACCTAATCCAAGCAACCCTCTTCCTAAATTGGTCCACGTGTCTAATGTTATAGATTTTTTAATAAAATTTCTTTGGTTCAACTATGTTTCTAGGCTAATTAACAGGCCTGTCCAGGTTGTTGGTCACAATGAAATGTTGTTCTTTAGAGATGAGTCTTATGAACAAGAACTCAAATCAGTCACCAGAGATGCTGTTCAGTGCTTGTTCAAGACTATTGAACGAGACCCTGCGTCGGTGAGTACTTTTTGTTGAATGGAATAATGATATATGCTGAATTTCCAAAGAACTTTAAATTCTATTTTGATGTTTTTTTTTCAAAGTTATCAACAGGAAAATTTGCACTTGAAGCTTGCAATTGTCTTCTTATTAACTTCAAGGTGGTTTCATGTTTTAATTTGCAATTTACATTGTGTCCATGATTAATTCCAATACACTCATTAGTCCGAGTTGTTTATTCCCCATGATGATTATGCAGGCTAACCATGAACTACATTTAAAATGCTCAAAGCTTATCGAGATTGCAAGTTCATGTTTGCCTTCCAATGACAATTATCTAAGAACTTCGGCGAACTTGTTCAACCAACACTTTCAAAATTTGTGATGACTGGCAATGCATTATATGCAGTCCTTGTAAAGTAGTTATTTTTGTGGTGGAAAGATGGTTTATGTACATTTTCAATGTGTCTGGTTTAAGCCGTTGTCATTTTTTTTCAGTTGTTGGCTTGCTTAAATAAGTCTGCCACTATTAAAGCTTGTTCAAGGTCTTGTGTTTGTTTAATGTGAAAATATTCAAAAGAACGAAATTATTGAAAAATAGGTTTATCATTATATTGACTGCTTTATCTAATTCTCAGTTACATTTGTACATTTCACTGTTAGCATTTGTGTGCTACATTTGTCCCTTTCATACTCTTCTTAAAGCGAGCTTTCACATATATGTTCATATATATGTTCATATGTGATTTGTTTAAAATTTTTAATGTTCATATTTGATTTATATTTGGTCTATTTATATTAATTAAAAAGTTAAAAAATGTGTATTTAAATTTTGATATAAAATTAAAATTTTGATTTCTACATAATTTTTCATATAAAATAATTATACAATTTAAAAGTTTAAATGAGTTTGATTTTTTTTATCTAGATTATTAATAAATAATTTTACAACTCTAAATAATGAGCAATAGAATAGATTTCAAATTAGCTTTTAATTATTTTATATCAATTAAATAAAATAATATATAAGTTGTACAAAAGTTTTTTTTTTCTTATTTTTTTAATTAAGAATCTCTCCACATTATTAAAATTCAATATTTTTTATTTATTTGACTAAACCAAAATTAAATCAAAGAAGCTAAACTATGTTGCGATTTAGCTTGCTTTGATTCTACTTATTTAGATAGCTGGTTTTTCTTATATTTTGTTTTGGATTAATTGAGATTACAAATCCATCAATCAATCCATGAAATTCAACACAAAATAGAGTCTCTATGCAAGTCTACTTGATGGCTTCTACATGATACTTCAAAAATAATTAAATAATTAAATAATTAAAATTCTATGTTCATTAATTGATTGAGGGCACTGTTTTAGTTATTATGCAATTAGCATCAAAAAACATGCATAATGAGGTATTCTATAAATGATGATTTTTTTTTTTTTTGGTTGTCAAAGAGTCAAATTGAATAAGTAGATATATTTTAGCTATTTTATATGATAGAATATATTTAATATTCATAATTAGATGGATGAGCATCTTTGTAAAAAATTTATGATAACTATTTCTTCTCTTAAGAATTTGTAAATGATCGTAAACTTTTGCATGTAATTTCTTATACTTTTGGCAATTAGGATGATAGATGTTATCAAAATATAATTATGTTATTTAAATTCTTTAGTGGATTGATTATGATTTTCCTAAGAACATGTGCTTCATTAATATATTCTTTTCTTATGTTCCCATCAAGGCTTTAAGGTTTCCTTACAAATGAAAATGTTGAATTATAAAAGACATCCGTTGGTAATTAGTATCAATATACTGGTCATATCAAGTTTTGGCCACTTACTATCTCAAAATGTGATTTCTTTGACAAATATTAACATAAGTAAATTTAATTTTGATTTTTTATACTCTTGACAACAAGAAACCTAAGTACAACTCTTAAATTACAATTGATTTTATTAGTTTGATTGCCTATTTAAAGATGAAAAAGCAAATAAAAATATAATTTTCACTGGTAACAATTTTTATAGACTTTTAAGGGTATGAGATATATCAAATAACTTCATCAAAAATAATGATCAATGGAATTCTATGTGTATGCATGATTTTCATTAAAGAATAATTAAATAATTTGAGAAGCAATATTAGTTCTGGAGCAACACAAAAAAAGTTGACACTTTAGAATTATCACCTTTTAACAAAATATTAGCATACACTTGAGCTATTTTTAATAATCCTAAGATAGAAATTATTGATAAATCTTTCCAAGGATATAAATAATGTGCAAGCCAATGTAATGAGCATGCTACAATTTAGTGGCTTAGCTTGTATATAGTTCAAATATTGAGCTATTAATTTTCAAACATCACATTTAAATGAAGGGTTAAAAAAATTGATTCTCTATAAAAAAATTTTGGTTTTTTTTTTCATGAGATGACGAAAAAAATTCTCAAAACAAATCATATATAAAACATTTTTATTAATGAATTCAAAGGAACACAACATTAACAACAACAACAAGCATTTATTTCACTAAATGGAGTCGGCCAGAGAAATCAATTTTCTCCATTATGCCCTATTGAATGTCATATTTTTCATTTAATTTCAATAAAATATTATTAATTTTTTTATGCAACATGCCCAAGCCTTTTTAGATTTGTCTCTACCTTTTTCAACATAACTCAAATCTAGTACATCTACTCATCTCACTAGATCATCAAATGATCGGCATTTAATGTGGCCAAACCATCTGAGGCAACTCTTTCAAATCTAGTTAACCACTTGAGCTACTCCAACCCTTTCACGGAATTATTTATTTTGAGTTTTGTCTCTAAGTGTAAAGCCCCTTATCCACTAAGCATCTCATCTCAACAAAACTTAATTTTATGTCTAAGAATAACCTAAGAATGTAATTAAATTTTCTCTATGCAAATATCTTTTAATGATTAAGAATGTGTATTACAAAGTCAAAGGCTTGTCCAAGAATTTAATATAAATTAAGTGAAAATAAGGATGCACTATATGTTATTTCTAATTCAATTGAACCCTATGATCTTTAAATAATGTCATGAATTTCACGGAAGAAGTGGTCATGAATTTCAACCAAGATAAGTCATATAGAGACTTGATTTCAAGCTATAACCTTAGTGAAATTTGACCCATTTTGGCCTGTTTATAATTTTTTTTCTATTGGTTATTGATAAACATGAGAGCATAATGATTGAAGTTAAGAAAAAATACCTTAGAAAAAAGATTGCTTTTCCAACACTTCATTGATTAAATTATAAAATATGACTTCATTCATAAGTTAAACGATCTTATTTGCTTTATTCAACATTTTGTTAAAAAATATTATAGGATATTTTTTTAACTTAATATTCTTATAATTTCAATGCTGGAAGGATCACAATTCATTTAAGAGCTATAAAGAAGTTAAAATGCCTAAATATTATGGAAAAGTAATTAAAAACCCAAGGATTATGGAAAATTAATAAAAACCAAACCCCGTTGAACATATTAATAGTGCATTTTGAGGATGTATATTCTTTAACCACTTTTGGAAATTCATTTTTAGTGAGTCCTTAGTGGGATTCTTCTTATAGTGTGGAAATTTAAGAAATTTGTAACCTAGAATAAAATTAGTTATGTGTTCAACTATTCTAAGTTGATCATTAAATCAAGAAGTTCATTAAAAGCAATATCGCAAAAATTAGATTTTAATATAGAAAAGTATATTATTTATATAAGTCCAGCTAGATTCTAGTTTGGTATTTTATTATATATAATAGGTGAAGGGAGAGTGGAATAATAAATCTCTTTTAAAAGATCCAAATCATATGGTCTCTATTGTTGGGACAGAGAAGATTTCAAAATAGAAAAACAATAATTAAAATAAAAAAATGATAAAGGTATCCCAAACAGTATTGTTTCCAATAAGAATAAATTGAAAATTAAAACTTTTCTTGGTCATGGGTATTGGTCAAAGATTCGACGTTCATTTTGAGGAGCTATGGATGATTTTTCTTTATATGTTTAAGCAAGAGTTTGATGATTCTATTATTATATTTTAAGAATTATGTCTTTCCCTACCATATGAATTCATTCAAATCATATAACTACTACATGGTTGACACGATGTGAGTAACATCCATCACAATGTTATCCCACAAAATATAGTCTTCATAATTGTTGATTTTGATTGAAATTAAGCATCTAATAGTGATGAGAATGATGAGTAGTTAACCTAACTAACATGAAAGGGTTTAGGGAGAGGTTCATTTTTTTGAATTTGTACTAGTAATGGTGTATGTTGAAATAACATTGTGTTTCATCTTGTTATATGAAAATGATACACTAAAAAGTATGTAATCAAGCATAAAATGAAGTGATGAGAATTAAATATCATCCCATGAATTTTGAGTTTACTATGTATGAAAATTGAATTAATTAATTTTTAATCTGAAATGTCAAAATGTATTTTTTGATAAGCAATCAAAATAAACTAATGGAGATAAATGCTCTAATTATTAAAAACAAAAAATTGGGTTGATTGAAGAATGGATGAAAATTTAGGAGTTTGTTTAGATATTTTTTAATATCTTAACATATAAATTTTATTGATTAACATAGATAAAAATGTTATATAATATTATGTTGTTCACCATTTTATCAATCTCCTAAAGAAGATAATTTATCAAATACAACATATTTTTATTTATAAATATTATAAAGTTTATTAAAAATAAGGATCCAAAAGATTACACAACCACAACATCGACATCTCTATGTTACTATTAGTTGAAGTATTTCGACAATGTTAAACTTCTTTTACACCTCTTAAATTTGTTCAAGTCTCTAAATCTCAAAATTAATGCTAAATAATCAAAATAATAAAACCAATAGATTAAAAATACCCAAAAAGAATTGAAAGCATAGATGATAAAAATGTAAATTAATAAGAAAGCTATATAAAAAGTTAGTTACATTGAGCCCCTAAATTGGGTATTTTGTTCATACAAACGAAGAAAATGAGTAACCTAAGATATTACCAAAAAAAAAGATAAGAGAAAGGAAAAACCTAGAAGTTAGTGTTACAACCAATATCTTTGCCCTAGTCATCATTCTCCTCAAGGAAAAGATCCCTCTAACCCCTTAAAATTCACCCTAAAATTAAACTTTTACATAAAATTTTATTTTAAAAAACATTATTATAGAGCATAGCACTATAACGTCTACCCACTTATTGAATGCTTGAGAAGTAATGTAGCATTCAAGTGTTTAAGTGTTAAAACCATTGCCTTGGTGTGAAACACTTTACAATTAAAAAAACATTAAGAAAAATTAAAAAGAAAATTAAGAAAAAATTAAAAATTTGAAGTATCCTAAAACTAGAAGTGACACCTCAATGTTGAATTTCAACACCTTTGAAATAAACTATGTTATCATGGAATTAATTTAATTTTAAAAAAAGTTTGGGAGTGACCTTTATAAAAAAAAATTGGGAGTGATAGTTAGTTCCAGTTTTGGCACCTTGGAATCAATGTTGCTTCCTACTATAAATGGCTCTAGATTTTACATAAATTATATTGTTTTTTTTACTTCATTAATGCATTAAGTTCTTGAAACTATTGCAGCAAAATTGGACACCAAAATATATTTTTTTCATTTATAAAAAAAAATTAAATCTCTTATGATGAAATTCTCAAATAGATAGCAAAAATAATTTGAAAACACAATTATTCAAAGACTACTTACTCACCCAATAAATACACCAAAACTTGAATATTTAATCATGTTTGAGAAAACATGGAAAAATTCAAGTCGTAACATATCAAAGGCAGAGTATCAATGCCAACAAAACTTATTAGATGATATAAGATGTTCAAACACTTGGAATGCACAATAGCTTGCACTAAATGTAATATTTAAGGATTTAAAACATCATGATGATTATTGTTTTAAGATAAGATTTTATATGATTCTTATCCATATCAATGCAATAATAGAAGGATGACATGACTATAAATGATCGTAATTTATGCCACACATATGAATAGAACTACATAGCCTAAAAATAGATTGCATAAATCAAGAAATTGCTTGTATGTAGCTTCACAAATCATTAAGGATTATTAGAAACTACAACATAATTATTTCTTCTTTTAGGTGAATGATAACACTTTTTTTTTCTTCATGAGGATGTTAACTCTAATCTACCTTTTAATGTCAATGATAACTCCTATATTTTTTTTAAAAATATTGTGTAGAAAATATAAAATTTAACATGTCTGCTTCTTTCCTTAATTTAGTGATTTACTAATTGATATATATTTTTTATAATATATTAATAAATGATGTTATGAATTTACTTAATTTCTAAAACTTAAATTCATATTTGATATTTATTGGTCATACATTTGACTTAAAGTATTAATAATTTAAAAAGTGTGACAAATAACAAGCGTAAAATGAGAATTAATATTAAATTATCAATGCACAAATTATAATGACATGATTTATATAAATTAGGATGCCACAACTCATCCCGATACAACATGTCATACTAAGGTAAGTTATCTTGTGTCAAGATAACACCTATTAAACAATTATCCGAAATCTATTTAAAAAATTATCTTTTCAGTTTTCTTCAATTTTTACAAATAGTAGGCCACTAAAATCATCAAAATATCATAATTTAGAAATATTTAAAATTTATTCAAATCATATTATGGGTCAAAGAAGATATCAACATGACTAAAGGGCCTTGACAACCAATTTCCTTGAACACCAAGTGCCAGTTGAGCAACCTATACCGCCATCTTTGATAGGTTGGTGTTGAACACCTATAAAGATATAAGTTTGTATTCATCACATGGTTGTTAATTTCGTAAGAGGGGATAAATTATCATTATTTGAGAAGATCTAGCACAATCTCAAGCTTATTATCTTCAAGCTATAGGAAAAAGGGAAGAGGACCTTCAATAACTTGACATATAGAAGGGGATCGTTTAAGAAACTGTTGAATTTGAGGAAGAATTTTCTAAGGATGTTAGGGGTAGGATTTTCAAAATTAGTTCCAACTTTGACAATGAATAGAGAAGTCATCTAGTTGCAATCTTGAAGAAATATCAAGACGTGTTTGTATGGATAACAGACAAAATGCTCAGGGTAATCCTTGATATAACATGTCATTAACTTAACATAATCTTTAGAGCCAGAATAGTTAAGTAGATGATGAGAACCATGAAAATTACCTTATTCAAGTCCATCCAACAGGAGGCATAAAAGATAGTGGATGTCAACTTCATCAGAGAATTATAATACTTGAACAGGTTGGTGAATGTCAACATGGTAAGAAAAAAATTGAATTATAGGTGGAGTATGTGATTTAAACTTACTAACCCTAACTTTGCATGCACAAATGATAATTATCTATTACATAAATTGATGAGTTGATTGATTCTACTGCGGGATAATAGGTGATGAACTATTCAAATGCCTTTTAATAGTATCACCAAATCAAAATACATCTTTTGATAGTGAGAAAACCATCTTTATTACCATGGATGGTATATATTGTTATAATATAATGTCTTTTTGGCTAAAAAATATTTGGCAATGTATTAAAGATTGATGGATAAATTTTTTTCAAATCAAAATAGGAGAACTATTGATCATTATATTGATAATCTTCTAATTAAAAATAAATTATCAGAATATCAAGTATAATATTTAAAGTAACATTTGATACTTTAAGATAGTTTAGCCTAAAAATCATTATGTTGAAATGCACTTTTGGGGTTATGTTCAGGAAATTCTAAGTATAGTACTCACACATGAGGGAATTAAAGTTAATCTTAAGAAAGTGGAAGCAGTTTTGAAAATGCCATCCCCAAGAAATGTTAAAGAGTTATAGACTATGATTGTAAAAAAAACATTGCTGATTAGATTCTTCTCTAAATTTTGAGATAGATGTTTAACATTTTTTCGATTTATGAGGAATGTCAAGCACTTTGCTTGGGCACAAGAATGTGAACAAACATTCAAGCGACTAAATATCTTATTGTCATCACCACCATTAGAATAAAGTCTGAGAGTGGTGGAATAAATATTTATTTAATAGAAAATAATTTCTCATTTATTATGTTTGTAAAGCCATATGAGGAGTGGAATTAAGATACATTATAATGAAAAAGCTTGCATTCACCTTAATTTTTTATGTTAAGAAGTTATGTCCTTATTTTTAGGCACATCCCATTCATTTAGTAGCTCATCATACTCTAAAGTTATTGATTGTCAAATCAAATCATTCTAAAATATTACTCATATGGGTTGTTGAGCTGAGTGAAATCAACATATTTAATACACCCAAAATAATAGTTAAAGCTCAAGTGGTTGTTAATTTCTTAGCTGATTTTTAAATAGAGTGGTAAATGACGAAACCAAAATCCATAAGGAGAAGTTGATGGTCTTATTCATCAATGGAGCATCTGGTAACTAACATAAATGAGTAGGTATGGTCTAACAAACTCCTCATAAGTCGCAATCTATCAATCCATCCAAATAAGTTTTGAAGTAATAAAAAATCAAGCTGAAAACAAAGCACTCATTTTTTTATTAAAATTTGTACGAAAAATAAGTGCTAAAAATCTACTGATCAAATCTAACTTCAAATTCATAGTTAATAAGTTTAATAGCCTATTTGAAATAAGATAGAACTGTATAAAAAATAATTGTTAAAGGAAAAAATTAAAATTGGAAAATTTGAGTATTTCCTTATCGAGCATATTTTAAGAGAGGAGAATCAATATGTGGATCTATTATCCAAGAAGAAAAACCCTAATAGTAAAAAGCTTATATTAAGTCACCCAGCTATAAAAGAGCCCAAAGTCATGGATGTAGGAGGTGGAGCTGATCGAAGGATAATGTGAGATAGAAACCATCCCTTCAAGTGACAAAGATCTACAGAGGTTCTACATCAAGTTTGCACATTGTTTGTTCATCAACAGTGAACTATTTAAAATGTTAATGACATCTCTATATCGTTGATGAATGAGAGAAAATGAAATCACCGAAATATTAAGACAAGTACACTCAAGAGAATGTGGCTTACATTCAAGAAAAAAAATATTGACAAATATAAATTTTTAATTGGAATATTATTGGACAAATTTAACAAAATATTCTAAGGAATTCTCCCAAAAGGCGAGCAAGCTAAAAAGTCTTTGTGCTTTTTTTTATCAGGGGGATAGGCCTCCTCGACCCATTATCACTTGTAAAATGACAGAGGAAGTGTATTCTAATTATCGTAAATTATTTATCTAAGTGGAATGAAGCAAATATCCTAGGAAAAATCACCACAAAGGTTGTTCGCAACTTCATCTAAACATATATCATATCCATATATGGATTACTAAAGGAAATAATAAGGGACCAAGAAATTCAATTAATTGACAAAAAGGTGACAGACTTTGGTGAAAGTCAAGAAATATGTTTAAAATATATATCGATGCATTACCTCATAATAAATGTTTAGGTGGAGTTTGCCAACAAGCTTATTCTAAATCTGTGTAAGAAAAAGGTTGAAGTTGTTAATAGAAAGTGGGTCTAATTTTTACTATCTATAATGCGGTCACTGATCTCGATGATATAGTTGTGTAAAACTTATAAAGTTAATTCTGCTTTACAATGATGCCAAAAACCTGATACGTTATTTTATGAATAAGAAATTTAAGCAATTTATGTTGGGATTCTACTCAAGTATACATATCGTTATCAAGTAATATAAGATTTTCTATTTAAGCCCCAATTGTCGATCCCACGAGGAAGGTTTAAATTTGAAATGATAAATTAACTAAGAAATTCACAGAAATAAAATGAAATTACTGTCACTAATTTGAATTGTTTGAGACACTATTAGAACTAAGTTACTAACTACTAGCAAAACTAAAATGCAAAGTTTAAACTGTAACTACTAAACTATGTTTATGTGATGAAGTTTTCTAATATGAAAAAGCATCTTTCCCACTAAAATGAGTTTTTGGTAAAATGAGATGAGATAAATCATTAAAATATGTATTGTGTCAAATAGGATCAATTTGAATTCTCTACCCTGATTCAGTGTTATCAAAAATCATTGGCTAATCTCAGGTTTAGTCCCTAAATCTGTGGTTAGGCTAGGAGGATATTGACTCTCACTCCCCTTCCCCTGAAGGCTAACACTCACTTTAGTTCTTAAACACTAAGACTGAATTGAGGATTTTAGTTTGTCACCCTAAAATCTCCAATTTTACACCCAACAAAGTATATTTCCCTATTTATTTGCACTTAATTCCATGAACGAAATACTCCTTCATGAAATTAAATGTGATTCTCACTCTTGTTGTAGAACTCATACTCCATTTCCCGGATCATATGTTTCATAACATATTTTAACAATTCAATTGGCCAAATCAAAAAGTAAATTAAAAACGGAGTTGAAAAACCGTCACAATTTATTTTATATTTTTAAAATTAGCACATCCAAATTATCTCTTCATTTCACCATATCTTAGAGTAAGGAGAAAGATAAAAGAAACTACTCAGACTTCATGAGAAAGATACAACATAACACAAATTTCATATATAAAAGAAAGTTCATACAACAATAATAAACAAACAACACTTATCTAATCTCTTTCTCAAAGCAAATCCCTTATAGTCTTTCCTTAGAAATGCAGGAAGAAGATATCTCTCACTTTTCTCCTTCTCCAACACCTCTTGTAGCCTCTTCTAGGAAATGTAGGAAGAAGAAATCTCTCACTTTTCTCATTCTCTAACACTCTTAGAAAAGATAGCCTCTCTTAGAAGATGTAGAAAGAAGAAATCTCTCACTTCTCTCCCTCTCTAACACTCTTAGAGAATAATTCACACTTAAACTCACCACAAAAACTCAAAACTCTACAGAAATAAATGACTAATGGACTCTAAGTGGTTGTAGGAAATGTAGAATAGTGTGGAAGAGAGTGGAAAGCGATCAAAGGGGGTCTTTTCTGATCAATTTTCGCTCTAAATAGAGTCTAATAGAGCTTAATGTTAGTTTTCCAATATGAGAGGCTAAAAACTTTAAAAAACGTCCAAATTTGTCGAATCTTCTAGAAATAGGTTTTGTACCGATATTGGCCTCGTTGACGCCAATTCTGGCACCATCGGTGCTAGTGGCCCGTCACTCTCTGTTAAATGGCTCTGTCGGCACTGCTCCCGGCGCCGTCAGCATTGAGTATTTCTTCAAAAATGTTATTTTGACTCCAAATTCCATCCTTTTTGTTTTCTTTTTGCTTCAAGTCCTAAAAATCAATAACCTGCAATAAAACACACCTTCCTTTAAAGTGTAATATCATCAAAAATGAGTATAAAATATGGGTCTAAAAGAACATATATTTTTTGTGTATTAGTCACTTTGAACCACTTCATCAACCACAACTGCACCAACCTCTTCCCACATAATTGAAGCAGTACTGCCTCTATAATATGACATTTTTATCCAGAGCCTTCTCACACCATTATTTTTTAAGAAACAAATTAGTGGACTGGTAGAATGTGAATGATAAAACATTGAATGTCATGCTAGATCTACTAAAAGAGCTCTGAAAGCTATCATATATAAATTAGTAATAAATAATAAGGAGAATGAAAATATTATGATGCAAGGGTTAAAGAGAAATAATTCAAACCTTGCAATTTAGCGCTAAAGAAGGTCGATGTTGTCACTCATGACCAATCACTCAGTATTTTGGACCCATTAAAAACTAGAACCTGTATCATCAATGAATAGGTTGGAGCTAAAGCTTACAAGCTATTAGCACAACTCCACAAAACAATCCCCAAGACCTAGAATGAAGACAATCTTAAGAAATTTAATATATGATATTACTAAGGTGATATCCTTTGTTCACCATCAAAAGATTTCAGGACTAATTATCTTTTTTTTTATGCAATGATTTTTCAATTTTAATGAATGTTCTATATATAACTATCTTCTATTATGGAAATCAAATGATTCAGTACATAAAGGTGGCCTCGAAGTCTTCTCATCATAAAAATATGCCAACTCTTCACCTCGATACACAGGGAACTTAGAAAAATTTTTACATCTATAAAGTCAAAGGAAGATGAATAATTAATAGATAGAAAGTACATCATCACAAGAAAAGCGAGGCATCAAATTTTGAATAAGTTATTAGTTTTTATTTCGACATAATCTCAGAATCATAAGATTGAAATGAGATTTATTGAAATGAGTAAAACCCTAGAACCCTAGTCTAATGGAAGAAGGGAACACAACAAAAAAAAAATGCAATAAACTTAAAACCCTATATAGAAAGGGCTATCATCTAAACCACATAAACATAGGTCTTGGTTCTGTCTGCATCTCTCCAGATTTATTCCTCACTTTTGTGCTTCATGTTCCTACTTTGGATTGCAATCTG
>JXCR01109510.1:0-24506 GCA_002079205.1 Phalaenopsis hybrid cultivar
TCAATCTATTGAAGGTTCGTACAATTGTTTTCATTTTCATTGATGATCACACCAAAAATATAAGAGTATATTTCTTAAAGTATAAAAATCTGATGTATTTGATGTATTTAAAAAGTAGAAGAGCATAATTGAGCATGTGACGAGTTTGAGGTTGAAGTGTCTCAGATAAGATAATAGCGGCAAGTATCATGATTAGAGACTCAGGAGTTATTGTGCTTCAGATGGAACCACACATAATTTTAGTGTTCCAAGGACACCACAACTGAATGGTGTGAATAGAACCATCACAGAGCATGCCAGAAGTAGGGGGTTGCAAGCATGTTCGCCAAAACAGTTCTGGACAACAGCAGTTAACACTAGATTTTTTCTGATCAATCGTGGTTTGTCAGTACCTTTGAATGAAAATTTACTCGATGAAGCTTAAAGTGACAAGAAGGCATAATCTATCTCATTTGAGAAAATTTGGGTGTTCGACATATGTTAATGTTGATGTATGATCAAGAAGTAAGCTTGATTCGAATTCTATCAAGTGCACTTTCATTAGGCACGACTCAAATAGAATTGGGTATAAATTCTGGAATTATGAGATTCAAAAGTTTATCAGGAGTAGGAATATGACTTTTGATGAAATGAACAAGTATAAGAACGAGTAGAACTCAAAATTGCAAATCAATTACTTCTGAAGAGTTCTCCAATTTGTTGAGAGTTTGAGATAAAGAATTTAGGTCCAAACAAGAAGATCCATAGTATGAAAATCANATATGATTCATTTTATTTGTTTATCTTTGCTCTATGATTTACCTTTTTCTATTAAGTCTTTTTCAAGTCGTACTTCCCTCTTTTATGCAGCATATAATAACTAAATTAAAAGGAGCAGTAGACCTACCAGATGTACAGGTTTAATTTATATTACAGCATTTTATTTTCGCAGCATGTTATATTGTTTTCATAGCTTATTATACTATTTTTCTCAGCATGCTATACTGTCTTTTCTTTCTACTGTACACATACTGTTCTTTTCTGTTATACTGCATGCTTAGTTACTGTGATACGCTATGCCTTAGATTAGGATAGTCTAGTGGTTAGGCGTATTTTCAAAACTAAAACTAAACCAGGAGGTGCTACTACGAGGAGTTTGGAGCNCTTATTTCGTATTATTTTATCTTTAAATAATACTGAATTTTGGCTAATATTTCAAATGCCTCTTTTCATACATGTCCCAATTAAAAGTGTTTAAAAACTACACTCAAAGTGATCTAGATAAGGTGTATTTGGGAGATAACAAATGCTGCAATGTTGTAGGAAAGGGTGAAGTTGTTATCAGGTTGCCAAACAGATCACTCTCAAAGCTCGGTGATGTTAATCATGCTCCATATTTAAAGAGATATTTGATCTCGGTGAGTCAACTTACAAGGTCAGGGTACGCGACTACTTTCATAGCTGATTCGTAGAACGTGACAAGAGGCCAATGGTGATGGCTCGGGAGAACATTGAAGACACTAGTTATCCGATCAATGAGATAATTGAATCCATTGATGTAGATGAAATAAAGAGTGATGCAAGTCTTTAGCACCACAAAAGTTGTCATATGAGTGAGAAATATATGAAGTAACTACTTTCTAAAAACAAGGCCTTGGGGTTTAAAGTCTATAAAGTTAGATATTTTTGTGAAGATTGTCTATGAAAAGAAACATATATATTACTTTCTCCAAAAGTGGGTCAAAAATGAGATCTAAAAAATTGGAGTTAATGCATACTGATATATGTGGTTCTTCTATGGTTCAATCTATTGAAGGTTCGTACAATTGTTTTCATTTTCATTGATGATCACACCAAAAATATATGAGTATATTTCTTAAAGTATAAAAAACTGATGTATTTGATGTATTTAAAAAGTGGAAGAGCATAATTGAGCATGTGACGAGTTTGATGTTGAAGTCTCTCAGATAAGATAATAGCGGCAAATATCATTATTAGAGACTCAGGAGTTATTGTGCTTCAGATGGAACCACACATAATTTTAGTGTTCCAAGGACACCACAACTGAATGGTGTGAATAGAACCATCACAGAGCATGCCGGGAGTAGGGGGTTGCAAGCATGTTTGCCAAAACAGTTCTGGATAAAAGCAGTTAACACTAGATTTTTTCTGATCAATCGTGGTTTGTCAGTACCTTTGAATGAAAATTTACTCGAGGAAGCTTAAAGTGACAAGAAGGCAAAATCTATCTCATTTGAGAAAATTTGGGTGTTCGACATATGTTAATGTTGATGCATGATCAAGAAGTAAGCTTGATTCGAATTCTATCAAGTGCACTTTCATTAGGCACGACTCAAATAGAATTGGGTATAAATTCTGGAATTATGAGATTCAAAAGTTTATCAGAAGTAGGAATATGACTTTTGATGAAATGAACAAGTATAAGAACGAGTAGAACTCAAAATTGCCCATCAATTACTTCTGAAGTGTTCTCCAATTTGTTGAGAGTTTGAGATAAAGAATTTAGGTCCAAACAAGAAGATCCATAGTATGAAAATCAACAAGGATAGTTGTGCATGTACTTTGAATTTGTCTCAAATAAAATATGTTAAGAAAATCCTATAAAGATGCAACACGACTAAGGAAAAGTCAATTCACACCCCTTTATATAGTCATTTCAAACTATCTAAAATAACTATATCCTAGGTCTGAAATAGAGCAAATAAAGATTAAGAAAAAAACTCCTATGTTTCAACAGTTGAAGGTTTGATGTATTTGATGATCAGCTAAAGTATCACTTCATTCATTCTCTTCTATAAGATGAAACAATTAATCTTGGAGAAGATACAACTAAAAATCCTGCAGATAAATTGACTAAAGTTGTTACAATTTAGAAATTGAAGCTATGTTTGACTTCAGTTGGAGTTTAGAAAAGTTGAAACCGGAGGTGAGCCACACTACAATACATGACTATTAAAGTGACAGATTTGGAGGTGTAAGATTGGTTGCAATTAGTCTCCAAGTTGGAGATTGTTATTGTATTGTTCAAAGCACACTCATTGATTTGAAGCAACAATGGAAGGGGCTCAGAAGAAGCACTGGAAGAGACTCAAGTGGGTTGAAGTTGGGCACTCCAGTGCTCGGCCCCAGTGCTAGTGGGGTGCCTAAGCGCCTAGCGAAATGCTCCAGGACCCGAGCGTGTGGAAAAGCAGCGCCTAGGAGCACATTTTCAGCTTTTCAAAAACAGAGTGCCCGAATAGTCGGCTTTCTGGACGGGCAATCCAGTGCCCAGAAGAACGACTCCAGGACCCTAGCGCATGGAAAGGTAGTGCCTGTGATGGACACGATAGCGTACCTGCACCCAAGCGTTAGAAAACCCAACTCTCAGAAGCGGCAACCTGCCGCCTGTAACTGATTTATGTAGTTCCAGCTTTAAGTCTCGGGTTCTTCAATGCCGGAGAGATGAGCAGAATAAAGTGAAGCCGTGTCTGCGTATTGTGGGTGGATTCTTGCAATTACTCCTGTGTGATAGAGAGAGAAGGAACATTTGTGGGTTCCAAGATTGTAAAGAGGATTTGAGTGTGGTGTAATCTATATATTTTTTCTCATTTCATAGTAAATTTCTTGGCGAAGTGTGGCTCTGTGGTCTTTTCTTGTTCTAAGGTTTTTTCACGTTAAATCGTGGTGTTCATTTCTGGGATTTCTTATTTGTACGCTTTTGTTCAATTTGTTTGTTCCAGATCTCTTGAATCCGTATTTTTTTGCAAGTTCTGGGAAGTTTAAATCCTCCCAATAAGGCATTCTAGATTGTTTGGGTTAATTATTATACTTGTTCATTTGATGTATGATCAAGTTCCCATGCCTTATCCTTCGTATAGGTGAATTTTGTGTTGATTGGGCTTTATATATTTTATGCCCAGATGTTTCCTTTTCTTTGTTCATTAAATTTGGATCACATCCCTCCACACGCCCCACCCCAAAACACCCACCCTAAGCATACGCCCTAACAAATGAAAAACCTTACAAAAGTCAGAACTCGTAAAACCAAAGCTTTAATACAGCAAACCCGCTGAAATTCTCATATTGGCAGGAGCCTCATTTACCAGATATGCCCATTTTTATCTACTGAAAGTTGTAATTACCATAATTAAATGACAACATACTGCAAAACATACCTGAAGTGAGCAACAAGTCGCCAGTTCATTTGGGAGCTCGGTAATTGAATTTCTTGAAAGATCAACTTTCACCACCTCATCCGTCTCCCAGACAGTAGATGGGATGCTGGTCAATCCAAGTCCACATAAGAATAGTTCCTGAATTGTTAAAAAACATATTCTAATCTTTCCACAGAGAATTATCTCCAAGTAAGAACAAAAAAAAGATAATGGAAATCATGAATTCTAAAATCTGGTGAACCTAAGTTAAGAAAATTAACAAGAAAATAAAATAGAAACAAAGCAAACACCTTTGATGACAGAGACAACCTAGTTGCCTTGGCAATAACATCAGCATTCATAGGACTGCTGCTTGATCCGGAGGCTATATGAAAACATTAATCAACAGACAAAATCTTTATGGCCATGTTAAATGAGAAGGAAGTTTCATTTAGATTCCTGTTTGAGTATTTTAATTATAAATGAAAGATTTCTTCAGAAGCAGGTAACTAAAATAAAACAGTCCCTCTAAAAGCGACTTCACCTTCTCCAGTAGAAGAAAGTCGACTTCTTAAATACTTCAATAATGCCTGTGTAGGTCCAGAAACCAAAGAACTGAAAAGAAAGAAATGGTACAATGCTAGGTCGAGCATTATGTCAAAGAAAACTATTCAATCAATAAAGAAGAAGAAAATTTTCTCACCTACGAATTGTTCGTATAGGGTTTCCACTAAGCAGGAGTTTTCTCAGGGAAGACATGGTACCTGAAAAAAGCATTAGCAAATAAAAAAAAATGCAGAATGGAAAATTAAATATGAAATTTGAGATTAATGCTAATGAATTCAAGAATAGAATTAATCAGAGACTGCAAACTTCATTCTAGAGCTGTTAAATTAAGTATATAACTGAATTTGCATAAAATCCATATTTCTATAGGTCTGTAATCATAAGTCCATTTGAAATTGTTACAAGATTTCAACCAAAAAAAGCTAATAAACTGTTGATCTTTCTATTGAATCAAGATCTAATGAATTTACATAGTTATTTGCCCAAACATAGATGACTTACATGAAGACTGATACTAGAGTTACCCCAAATCACGATAAAAATGAAATTATTATTTGCTGAAATTCAAAAGATTATAAGAAAGACTTGTCAAAACAGGAAATAAACAACAAACAAACACAAACAACACCATAAGACGAGAACGAGGATGGAGGTTGGCGGCTAGACAGCAGAGGGGAGGGCTAGTTGGGGCTTGCGGCAATAACGGGTTGTGCTGGAGGGAGTTATGACAGTTGTGGGATGGATTGGATGGGGTTACGATGCAATGAGGGATGGTTGGATAGTAACCTATAGCTGGTTGGTTGTAGCAGGCGTGAGGGAGTGGATCAACGACAATATTGCGGGAAGGGTGAACAAGAGGGGTTGGGTGCAGGTAAGGCACAACAGTAGAGAGTGAACCTGGACGTGGCGATTAAGAGTAGAGGAAGTGCGGGTAAGTTAACAGCGGTAGGGAGGAGGGGTTGGCGGAAGATAAGTATCCCAGCGAGATTGACTTATAGCTAGAGCACCCTTCGAACCTTTGGAGAAGATCAACACCTCGGACAAAGTTACAGTCGGAGCTCTTCGCCTTCATATACAGTCCTAGAAGAGAAAACAACTGCCAACAACAAGCTGGACATAATCATGAAATCAAAAAGATAAAAACTAAACCCTAAGACAGGCAACACACATATTTATAATAGATATATAGGTGGGAAAACATAAAAGGAATGAGGAATAATTCCCGCCCAATGAAAGAGGGAGGTGGGGGCCGGTCCAGCCTCCTGCTAAATGGAGGGTCTTTGGCTGAAATCAGTGTCGGTTCAGTCAAGTTAGGCCTCCCCTAAGTCCCCCGCCTCAGTCTCCCGAGGTTGGGGGAGCGCTTCAACTTTATTCATCAAAGCTTCTGCTCTTCGTCTTCAATCCTAAAAGCACCTAGATTCCACTGTTGGTTATACTGCCTTCCAAAGCACCTAAAGATTTTCCTCCACTTGCGAGCATACAACCTTATCGATCCGCTCTCCTGGGGGTCCATTGTTGAACTGAACTGAGTCTGCATGTCTCGTCTATGTTGTTGAATACCCTCAAAGTAATCCATCGTCAGCTCAACTTGATCCGAAGTAAGGGTAATATGTACCTCCCAGAACGGTGGTGGCCTAGTGGTAAAGTATTGACCATGATATCCTGAAATGTTATCTGTCATGCATGTTCCGTGTCCAAAGTTGGTGTCTCAGTTTTATCATTCTCTGTCGTCACCAATATTGATCACACTGATGTTCTATTGGCAAGGGCACCTGTGATCTCAGGCTCCGTCGAAGAGAGAAGAATGATGCTCTTCCAATCCTTAGTGAAGGAGTAGATGTTTTTGAATCCGTCATGCTAAGTTCTACGGTTAAACAATCACGGCCTCCCCGATAACAAGTGGCAGACATACATGGGTACCACGTCACACCACACCCGATCTTGCAAGTGGCTCTTGATCAAAATTTCACTAGGCACCTCCGGTCAATGCTGATCATATTCTCATCTTTCAGCCACGTCAGAGAATATGGTTGGGAGTGCCCCCGAGGCATAAAGCCCAACTTTTCCAACATCTGTGTAAATGCCACATTCTTACTGCTATCTCTATCAACTAATGAGACCGCATACCTTCCTGTTCACGGTGCAACGAGTGTAGAATATATTTTGGCAAAGCCGCTGCGAATCTCTTGTATCCTCGCTCTGTAGGGCCTATCGAATCACGAGTGCCTCTCCTTCATCTGGTGGACGATAATACACATTTAAGTTGGCCACGGCTAATAGAGGGCTCCATGCCCTTTCAAAAGTGTTTTATAATACACAATTCAAAGGTTTAGCAGCAAGGAACCTAAATTTTTGGACCATAACCATAATATAATGGCAATATCTCAATAATGTTAAACATCTGGGGCAAAGGGTGTGTCACATCTTTACTGGTACGAGTTATCTAAGGGTGACCATATGGACAGACTTGATATATTATTAGTTAATTGCTATCTTTTGTCAAACTTAGAAATATCATTCTTGTCTCGAATTTGGTGTGTGTGTATAATGGGAGAATTTATTATAATGAAATATCCTCCAATTATAATTTAAATTTGATTATGGCTATCCTTAGAAAAAAAAAAATTAAGTGTCTCCTGATTGAGAGCATTTTTTACCATGAACCCCTCTGATTATGATTTGCAATAACTACGCTCGTCATAACGGAGAAGGCTAATAGTAATTTTCCTTGTAACTGAGAGCTTGATTTAGATGATAGACCCTTGTANCTGTCAGTACCTTTAAATAAAAATTTACCCGAGGAAGCTTAAAGTGACAAGAAGGCAAAATCTATCTCATTTGAGAAAATTTGGGTGTTCGACATATGTTCATGTTGATGCGTGATCAAGAAGTAAGCTTGATTCGAAATCTATCAAGTGCACTTGCATTAGGCACGACTCAAATAGAATTGGATATAAATTCTGGAATTATGAGAATCAAAAGTTTATCAAAAGTAGGAATATGACTTTTGATGAAATAAACAAGTATAAGAACGAGTAGAACTCAAAATTGCCCATCAATTACTTCTAATGAAGAGGTCTCCAATATGTTGAGAGTTTGAGATAAAGAATTTAGGTCCAAACAAGAAGATCCATAGCATGAAAATCAACAAGAATAGTTGTGCATGTACTTTGAATTTGTCTCAAATAAAATATGTTAAGAAAATCCTATAAAGATGCAACACGACTAAGGCAAAGTCAATTCACACCCCTTTAGATAGTCATTTCAAACTATCTAAGATAACTATATCCTAGGTCTGAAATAGAGCAAATAAAGATTAAGAAAAAAAACCCCTATGTTTCAACAGTTGAAAGTTTGATGTATTTGGTGATCAGCTAAAATATCACATCATTCATTCTCTTCTATAAGGTGAACAATTAATCTTGGAGAAGATACAACTAAAAATCTTGCAGATAAATTGACTAAAGTTGTTAAAATTTAGAAGTTGAAGCTATGTTTGGCTTCAGTTGGAGTTTAGAAAAGTTGAGACAGGAGCTCAGCCACACTACAATACATGACTATTAAAGTTACAGATTTGGAGGTGTAAGATTGGTTGCAATTAGTCTCCAAGTGGGAGATTGTTATTGTATTGTTCAAAGCACACTCATAGATTTGAAGCAACACTGGAAGGGGCTCAGGAGAAGCACTGGAAGTGCTCGACCCCAACGCTAGTGGGGCGCTTAAGCGCCTAGCGAAATGCTCCAAGACCCGAGCGTGTGGAAAAGCAGCGCCTAGGAGCACGTTTTCAGCTTTTTAGAAACAAAGTGCCCGAATAGTCGGCTTTCTGGACGGGCAATCCAGTGCCCAAAAGAATGACTCCAGGACCTGAGCGCATGGAAAGATAGTGCCTGTGATGGGCACGATAGCGTCCCTGCACGCAAGCGTCAGAAAACCCAACTCTCAGAAGCGGCGACTTGGCGCCTGTAACTGATTTCTGTAGTCCGAGCTTTAAGTCTCGGGTTTCTTCAATGCGGGAGAGATGAGTGGAATAGCGTGAAGCCATGTCTGCGTATTGTGGGTGGATTCTTGCAATTACTCTTGTGTGATAGAGAGAGAAGGAACATTTGTGGGTTCCAAGATTGTAAAGAGGATTTGAGTGTGGTGTAATCTATATATTTTTTCTCATTTCATAATAAATTTCTTGGCGAAGTGTGGCTCTGTGGTTTTTTCTCATTCTAAGGTTTTTCCACATTAAATCGTGGAGTTCATTTATGGGATTTCTTGTTTGTATGCTTTTGTTCAATTTGTTTGTTCCAGATCTCTTGAATCCGTATTTTTTTGCAAGTTCTGGGAAGTTTAAATCCTCCCAATAAGGCATTCTAGATTGTTTGGGTTAATTATTATACTTGTTCATTTGATGTATGATCAAGTTCCCGTGCCTTATCCTTCATATAGGTGAATTTTGTGTAGATTGGGCTTTATATATTTTATGCCCAGATGTTTCCTTTTCTTTGTTCATTAAATTTGGATTAATAGCTCACATCCCTCCACACGCCCCACCCCAAAACACCCACCCTAAGCATACGCCCTAACAAATGAAAAACCTTACAAAAGTCAGAACTCGTAAAACCAAAGCTTTAATACAGCAAACCCGCTGAAATTCTCATATTGGCAGGAGCCTCATTTACCAGATATGCCCATTTTTATCAACTGAAAGTTGTAATTACCATGATTAAATGACAACATATTGCAAAACATACCTGAAGTGAGGAACAAGTCGCCAGTTCATTTGGGAGCTCAGTAATTGAATTTCTTGAAAGATCAACTTTCACCACCTCATCCGTCTCCCATACAGTAGATGGGATGCTGGTCAATCCAAGTCCACATAAGAATAGTTCCTGAATTGTTAAAAGACATATTTTAATCTTTCCACAGAAAATTATCTCCAAGTAAGAACAAAAAAAGATCATGGAAATCATGAATTCTAAAATCTGGTGAGCCTAAGTTAAGAAAATAAACAAGAAAATAAAATAGAAACACAGCAAACACCTTTGATGACAGAGACAACCTAGTTGCCTTGGCAATAACATCAGCATTCATAGGACTGCTGCTTGATCCGGAGGCTATATAAAAACATTAATCAACAGACAAAATCTTTATGGCCATGCTAAATGAGAAGGAAGTTTCATTTAGATTCCTGTTTGAGTATTTTAATTATAAATGAAATATTTCTTCAGAAGCAGGTAACTAAAATAAAACAGTCCCTCCAAAAGCGACTTCACCTTCTCCAGTAGAAGAAAGTCGACTTCTTAAATACTTCAATAATGCCTGTGTAGGTCCAGAAACCAAAGAACTGAAAAGAAAGAAATGGTACAATGCTAGGTCGAGCATTATGTCAAAGAAAACTATTCAATCAATAAAGAAGAAGAAAATTTTCTCACCTACGAATTGTTCGTATAGGGTTNCAAGAAGAAAATTTTCTCGCCTACGAATTGTTCGTATAGGGTTTCCACTAAGCAGGAGTTTTCTCATGGAAGACATGGTACCTGAAAAAAGCATTAGCAAATAAAAAAAAATGCAGAATGGAAAATTAAATGTGAAATTTGAGATTAATGCCAATGAATTCAAGAATAGAATTAATCAGAGACTGCAAACTTCATTCTAAGGCTGTTAAATTAAGTATATAACTGAATTTGCATAAAATCCATATTTCTACAGGTCTGTAATCATAAGTCCATTTGAAATTGTTACAAGATTTCAACCAAAAAAAGCTAATTGACTGTTGATCTTTCTATTGAATCAAGATATAATGAATTTACATAGTTATTTGCCCAAACAGAGATGACTTACATGAAGATTGATACTGGAGTTACCCCAAATCACGATAAAAAAGAAATTATTATTTGCTGAAATTCAAAAGAATATAAGGAAGACTTGTCAAAACAGGAAATAAACAACAAACACAAACAACACCATAGACTAGGACGAGGATGGAGATTGGCGGCTAGACAACAGAGGGGAGGACTAGTTGGGGCTTGCAGCAGTAACGGGTTGTGCTGGAGGGAGTTATGACAGTTGTGGGATGGATTGGATGGGGTTACGATGCAATGAGGGATNGAGGATGGAGGTTGGCGGCTAGACAGCAGAGGGGAGGGCTAGTTGGGGCTTGCGGCAATAACGGGTTGTGCTGGAGGGAGTTATGACAGTTGTGGGATGGATTGGATGGGGTTACGATGCAATGAGGGATGGTTGGATAGTAACCTATAGCTGGTTGGTTGTAGCAGGCGTGAGGGAGTGGGTCAGCGACAATATTGCGGAAAGGGTGAACAAGAGGGGTTGGGTGCATGTAAGGCACAGCAGTAGAGAGTGGACCTGGACGTGGCGATTAAGAGTAGAGGAAGTGCAGGTAAGTTAGCAACGATAGGGAGGAGGGGTTGGCAGCTAGAACCACGGAAGTGGGGAGGGGGGGGGGGACTGAGGAGNAGGGTTGTGCTGGAGGGAGTTATGACAGTCGTGGGATGGATTGGATGGGGTTACGATGCAATGAGGGATGGTTGGATAGTAACCTATAACTGGTTGGTTGTAGCAGGCGTGAGGGAGTGGATCAACGACAATATTGCGGGAAGGGTGAACAAGAGGGGTTGGGTGCAGGTAAGGCACAACAGTAGAGAGTGGACCTGGACGTGGCGATTAAGAGTAGAGGAAGTGCGGGTAAGTTAACCGCGGTAGGGAGGAGGGGTTGGCGGAAGATAAGTATCCCAGCGAGATTGACTTATAGCTAGAGCACCCTTCGAACCTTTGGAGAAGATCAACACCTCGGACAAAGTTACAGTCGGAGCTCTTCGCCTTCATATACAGTCCTAGAAGAGAAAACAACTGCCAACAACAAGCTGGACATAATCATGAAATCAAAAAGATAAAAACTAAACCCTAAGACAGGCAACACACATATTTATAATAGATATATAGGTGGGAAAACATAAAAGGAATGAGGAATAATTCCCGCCCAATGAAAGAGGGAGGTGGGGGCCGGTCCAGCCTCCTGCTAAATGGAGGGTCTTTGGCTGAAATCAGTGTCGGTTCAGTCGAGTTAGGCCTCCCCTAAGTCCCCCGTCTCAGTCTCCCGAGGTTGGGGGAGCGCTTCAACTTTATTCATCAAAGCTTCTGCTCTTCGTCTTCAATCCTAAAAGCACCTAGATTCCACTGTTGGTTATACTGCCTTCCAAAGCACCTAAAGATTTTCCTCCACTTGCGAGCATACAACCTTATNAAGTTAGGCCTCCCCTAAGTCCCCCGCCTCAGTCTCCCGGGGTTGGGGGAGCGCTTCAACTTTATTCATCAAAGCTTCTGGTTCTTCGTCTTCAATCCTAAAAGCACCTAAATTCCACTGTTGGTTATACTGCCTTCCAAAGCACCTAAAGATTTTCCTCCACTTGCGAGCATACAACCTTATCGATCCGCTCTCCTGGGTGTCCATTGTTGAACTGAACTGAGTCTGCATGTCTCGTCTATGTTGTTGAATACTCTCAAAGTAATCCATCGACAGCTCAACTTGATCCGAAGTAAGGGTAATACGTACCTCCCAGAATGGTGGTGGCCTGGTGGTAAAGTATTGACCATGATATCCTGAAATGTTATCTGTCATGCATGTTCCGTGTCCAAAGCTGGTGTCTCAGTCTTATCATTCTCTGTCGTCACCAATATTGATCACACTGATGTTCTATTGGCAAGGGCACTTGTGATCTCAGGCTCCGTCGAAGAGAGAAGAATGATGCTCTTCCAATCCTTAGTGAAGGAGTAGGTGTTTTTGAATCCGTCATGCTAAGTTCTACGGTTAAACCATCACGGCCTCCCCAATAACAAGTGGCAGACATACATGGGTACCACGTCACACCACACCCGATCTTGCAAGTGGCTCCTGATCAAAATTTCACTAGGCACCTCTGGTCAATGCTGATCATATTCTTATCTTTCAGCCACGTCAGAGAATATGGTTGGGAGTGCCCCCGAGGCATGAAGCCCAACTTTTCCAACATCTGTGTAAATGCCACATTCTTACTGCTATCTCTATCAACTAATGAGACCGCATACCTTCCTGTTCACGGTGCAACGAGTGTAGAATATATTTTGGCAAAGCCGCTGCGAATCTCTTGTATCCTCGCTCTGTAGGGCCTATCGAATCACGAGTGCCTCTCCTTCATCTGGTGGACGATAATACACATTTAAGTTGGCCACAGCTAATAGAGGGCTCCATGCCCTTTCAAAAGTGCTTTATAATACACAACTCACTGGTTTAGCAGCAAGGAACCTAAATTTTTGGACCATAACCATAATATAATGGCAATATCTCAATAATGTTAAACATCTGGGGCAAAGGGTGTGTGTCACATCTTTACTGGTACGAGTTATCTAAGGGTGACCATATGGACAGACTTGATATATTATTAGTTAATTGCTATCTTTTGTCAAACTTAGAAATATCATTCTTGGCTCGAATTTGGTGTGTGTGTATAATGGGAGAATTTATTATAATGAAATATCCTCCAATTATAATTTCAATTTGATTATGGCTATCATTAGAAAAAAAAAATTTAAGTGTCTCTTGATTGAGAGCATTTTTTACCATGAACCCCTCTGATTATGATTTGCAATAACTACGCTCATCATAACGGAGAAGGCTAATAGTAATTTTCCTTGTAACTGAGAGCTTGATTTAGATGATAGACCCTTGTAATTATGCAATTATGTTAACTAAAACCATCACCATGATCAAAATTAGGGTGTTAAGGTGGAAGCCGTATGAAATTGATATCTTTGATCCAATGACAGACTTATTAAACCAGCAAAAAAGTTATATAAAGTGTAGTGTTATTGAGGTTTGTAAAACTAAATAAACTTTGGAACACCAAATTTGTCATCTGATGTGTTAAATAGGGGCCTACCTTGCACGATTGTCTTTCGTCTTATTGTCAAGGAAGGAAATAAGTAGCTTTGAAAATTCAACCATTTGTATCCACTCGATCATAGTCTAGTGATTTGGCCATTATTTCAATATTTTTTAATACTTGGCATGCTAAAACTTCATGAACTTAGAAATGTCATTCTTGGCAAACTAGCATGGATGATGGATAGATCTTAGCCTTATCGAGAAATATTGGGTTGGGATATAGACCTATAAACTCTACTACCCTTTGCATGCAAAGAGTTTGACCAAAGTCGGTTATCATGTTATAGCCCTCATTTACTAAACTCTTGTGCATAGAGATCAACTTTTAAAGTGGGGCCTAAATTACACCAAGTGAGAAGAAGAAAACTTATAAATTATCACCATGCACTATAACTAAGGGGAACCTCTTATAAGTTTATTTAATTTTATATGATAATTAGCGTGTTAGGTTTTATGTTGCCTTTGCTTGTTTACTTGCAAGCTTGGGTTGAAATTGATCTAAAAGTGTATAGCGTTTGAATTCAATTTTTTAATACTAATAAATGATGTGAATAGCATTAAAACTATGGCTTGCTTAAAGAAGATTTTAGGAAGGCTCAAGTGGTGAGACTCACAATTTTACCCAATAGGTAAGCTAACAAATTTTGCATGTTTACATCTATTTTTATATGATAATGATCATGTAAGGGGCGTTGTCGACTTTGCTTCTTTTTTTTTAATTGATATGGATCAGTCTAGAAAGGGAAGCTAAAAAATTAAAATAAACCACAATTTAGGGATTAAAATATTGCCAAAAAACTGAAGTTTAGGATTTACAATCTTGCCTTAGAAATAAGACAATCTATAATTTTTATTTTATTTTATTTTATTTTTTTAAGAGTTCTCATCATAAAAGAACTTGAAGGCCTTATGCAAATACATTGCCAAAGATCTTAGCGAAAAGAAAAGGCTAATTCAACTTAGGCAAGAGAACTGTAATCACACTCTTATAGTTTAGACAATTTTAAAAACATATGCCCTATTAATTCCACCCTAACGGTGTGATGAGCAAAATCGACTCAAGCTCAGTTCGATCAATGGCATGTGAGCTCACCTCATAGAGCAAAAGAACCAAACCTGAGCCACCTTCAACTCAACTTGTTAGCTAATAAGCTAATTTGTTTAAATAATATTAATATACATACAATTAAAATATATTAAATTCAAGAGTTTAAGTACAAATTTAACAAAAAAACACTTAAAAATTATTCCTTTTTATTTCAACTAAATAATATGGTCAAATTTCTCATTCTTTTTATTACATTATTATAAACACTTAAATTAGAATCATCTTCTAATTCACAAGCTGACTTGAACTCAAAGAATTGAGCTCAAATTCAAAGCTCAAGTTCGAATTGGCTCGAGCTTGGCTTGACTCATCAACACCTCTAACTACAACCCTAAAAAATAGAGGACCAAGCTTTAGTGAACTCAAATTTGGTATGTATAGCTTCTTCCGCCTCATTTAAAATTTAATGTATTTACATGATTTGTATTGGGTATAAAATTTGAGGAATTGCGCACTTAGTATAGCCCTGAAAAAATTCGAACATTAAACATGGCTCCTAAAATTATCTTGGAATGCTCTTAAATTCTAAAATTTTTGTTAATTTTTTGTTTCCCTGCTTCTTTTGTGTAGTTGTATTTATTTTTTTCATTTTCACAATGACAATCTATTTTTTTCACTTATGAGACTTACATTTTATTTGCCTGAATTTGTTTATTTTTCTCAGAACATGTCTTCACATTTTTTATGCTTTACAAAATACCAAGTACCTCATTTCAGGTTTCTGACTTGCGCTCTATGTGCAACAATTTAAAATCATTCAGGACTAATGTAGGTAGTAGGAAGAGAAGTTCACGTCTTTCTAAGTGGGTGTTTGACGCACTTTATGAAGAAACTTGTTTTGCATTAAAAGTTACACTGAAAGTCAGGCATGCCTTTTTGCAGTTAGATTCAAGTATAAAGTTTCGTCTACTCATTAATAATGATGATTTCACTGAAACAAATGCAACTATGTTTTATTATTTGTTTCTCACAGTATCATTTTCTCATTCCAGTCACATGTGGCTCCAATTTTTTTATTGTTTAAATTAAAATTAGGGTTATTTTTGCTTGGGAATTACTTATAAGGTTTTGTCATTTTGCAGACTATTAGTTTGATTTCTGTTATTTAGAGAAGTTTTATCTCCGTTTTCTCTATTAGAGTGTTGTATCATTTGATTTCCCTTTGATGGTGTGGCTATAACGAATTGATGTAGTGATCTCTCCCGGACGTCTGAAGGCCTCTTTTGTCACCGACGAACTGCTTTTTTTTTCCATCTTGCTGCTCAACCGCCGAGATAGATTTCTCAGACATCATATTCCAACCCTCTTTTCACATCCTACAACTCACCTAACCCTTCTTTGCGTCATCCCATACCATCTAGGAAACCTTATATCGGTGTCAATTTTGTTACTGGCTTCTTTTATAGTGAGCCTTAATCATTGTTTGATTTTTGGTGGCTTAAAATTTTCCATTGAATTTCTATGTCTTAATTGATCATTAACTTATCATGAAGTGTGAATTTTCATAGTTTGTAAAGTTAAATCAAGGTTAGTAAATAATTGCTTAATCAATGATCATTTGAACAATAAATTTTTAATCCGAGTTATGAATTTTCAAACATCACAACATCTAATTCCTTGGCAAGCTTGCGTCTCAGTAGGAATAAAAAAATTTTTAAAAAAATTTTGCGCTTCAGAAAATACTTAAGTGCTTCAGTGGCAAGCCAGGTAGTTTTAGGGACTACCAGAGACTGGACCTCCGGCTTTGTGTGTACTAAAAAGAAGGATTACTTGTATTGATGTATGCAACCGTAATTATACATTTATATCAAGCATGTAATAAAACTAGTTCAGAAATATCATAATACTTCAATTCAGGAAAAAGACGACTCCTGAAGTCAGCTATTCATGTTCAACCAGTCAGAAATTCAAGGGGTAACATTTTAACCAGAAATTCTAAAGATAAAGATTTAGGAAAACAATAAGCAAAGTTTTGGGCTTCCATAAAGTGTATAAGTGATCTGCACAATGGACAACTTTACTTCAGTGCCAAACGCCGCCTTGACATGTTTCTCATGAGTGAACATCAACAGCTAAAGCCAATGTGAACTAGGCCGTCGAGTTCGTAAGTATATTTACTTAAAATATATCTAGAAGTGCAGAGAAATGCCCTTCTACAGAACATTAATGATCACGTCTAGTCAGATTACATGTATTCAAATAATAAGGTGCAACTGAATGCCTTCTCTAACATTGGATTTTGAATCACTTGCCGGGAAGAAAAAACTTTACCCAAGTCATTTTTAAAATTTCAAATACTGGAGTGGATTACCATCAGTTTAATCATCAACGCCGTGATGAAATTAGATGACCGAGAGGTTTCTCAAAATAAAAATTATGAAGGTATCCTACTTAATGCTTTTCAGAATGAAAATCTTGTTGCCATGCACATGATAAGAAAATTTACAATAGGCGCATTCTAACCTTACCAATCTCTGGAGGCAAACTGGATAACGAATTATTGGAAAGATCAAGAACAGAAAGCTGTAATTTGCAGGCTTCCACAGGAAACTCCTTCAACTGAAAATTTAATAAAATAACCAATCACCAACTTGTAAATATTTTCAAGTAGCAAATACACAGAATGTAAGGAAAAAATAAAAAGTAAACACAACCATAGTACAACGATATTATCCAAGTATTTAAATTTGTTTATATAATTAAGAAAATCCAATTTTAAAAGGCATTTTTGATGTGATATTATGTAATTGAAAGTCTAGAAGATAAACATTCAAAAAGAGGTAAGCTCAATTCGGCTACTTATTCTTTTTATAGAGATAAGATTAGATCTTAAACAAGTAAAAGAAAATAATTGTAACAATATGTTCATCAAGATCATTAACGACGTCATCTGCAATGGTAGAAGAAAAAAAAGTTGAATCTATGATTCAGATACCTTTCAAGCACAAGTGAGCGTGCACACATACACATGTGACCGCCTCCAAGTAAATTTTAAAGAGGATACGCCACTAAAAAAACAAAGTAATAATAAATCATGATCATTCAAATAGCTTTCTATCATTCCCGAGCAACAAGGGTAGGGCAAAGCCATGGTACTCAGATGATAACAACTATTAGATCACCCTACAAGATGTGGGGACCAACCATCAAATCCATAAAATTAAGCACCAATAAAGCAATTCAATTCAAATCACACCCAGCAGCAATCTTAGAGTTATCCTAGAACCTGATTTTGATCTTCAGCGATAATTGATTTTGATCTTCAGCAAAACACCTCAAATTATATGGGTTTCACCCTTTACTCCATGACTTCAATCAAGCATGAATCTCAAAGATGATATGCAATTATTTAACCCTCTTGTTGGAAGGAGAATGAAAAAATCTCCCATCGAGAAGCATTGCTACAAAACAAGGATTTCAAAAGCTAAGTGTCTCCTCCATTTACCATCTTACAAGAGGTACTAAAATACCTTTCTACTTCACTCTAAAAATATCCCTCTTCAGGGAAGGGTGAGGAAACTTCAACAAAATTGTAATTAATCTTATCATAACTATTTCGGGTTGGCATCATCAATCTTCATTTTTTATTCACTCCTATTGTGTTGTCCAAGGTGCTGAATATATACTTCATAATCGCTTTGAATAATTTTTATTCATAAAGCATTATGTATACCAAATTTTCTTTCCAATCAACTTGCACTGACTTTGTCTACTCTAGTAATGGATGAATTCTCTATCCTTTATGGTAATTGTCCATACAGGTTCAATATATTTTCAATCATTTTATCTTCAGTATATATTTCTCCAAGTTTTCCACCAGTAAAATCATTTAACTTATCATTCCTAATTTATCAACCCCCATCCTAGCATTCTCATGTACACCGCACTTAATTTATACATTCATGATATTTTTACTGTAACGCCCAGCCTTAAATTCACNGCATTAAAACTATGGCTTGCTTAAAGAAGATTTTAGGAAGGCTCAAGTGGTGAGACTCACAATTTTACCCAATAGGTAAGCTAACAAATTTTGCATGTTTACATCTATTTTTATATTGTAATGATCATGTAAGGGGCGTTGTCGACTTTGCTTCTTTTTTTTTAATTGATATGGATCAGTCTAGAAAGGGAAGCTAAAAAATTAAAATAAACCACAATTTAGGGATTAAAATATTGCCAAAAAACTGAAGTTTAGGATTTACAATCTTGCCTTAGAAATAAGACAATCTATAATTTTTATTTTATTTTATTTTATTTTTTTAAGAGTTCTCATCATAAAAGAACTTGAAGGCCTTATGCAAATACATTGCCAAAGATCTTAGCGAAAAGAAAAGGCTAATTCAACTGAGGCAAGAGAACTGTAATCACACTCTTATAGTTTAGACAATTTTAAAAACATATGCCCTATTAATTCCACCCTAACGATGTGATGAGCAAAACCGACTCAAGCTCAGTTCGATCAATGGCATGTGAGCTCACCTCATAGAGCAAAAGAACCAAACCTGAGCCACCTTCAACTCAACTTGTTAGCTAATAAGCTAATTTGTTTAAATAATATTAATATACATACAATTAAAATATATTAAATTNAAGCTCAACTTGTTAGCTAATAAGCTAATTTGTTTAAATAATATTAATATACATACAATTTAAATATATTAAATTCAAGAGTTTAAGTACAAATTTAACAAAAAAACACTTAAAAATTATTCCTTTTTATTTCAACTAAATAATATGGTCAAATTTCTCATTCTTTTTATTACATTATTATAAACACTTAAATTAGAATCATCTTCTAATTCACAAGCTGACTTGAACTCAAAGAATTGAGCTCAAATTCAAAGCTCAAGTTCGAATTGGCTCGAGCTTGGCTTGACTCATCAACACCTCTAACTACAACCCTAAAAAATAGAGGACCAAGCTTTAGTGAACTCAAATTTGGTATGTATAGCTTCTTCCGCCTCATTTAAAATTTAATGTATTTACATGATTTGTATCGGGTATAAAATTTGAGGAATTGAGCACTTAATATAGCCCTGAAAAAGTTCGAACATTAAACATGGCTCCTAAAATTATCTTGGAATGCTCTTAAATTCTNTGGGTATAAAATTTGAGGAATTGCGCACTTAGTATAGCCCTGAAAAAATTCGAACATTAAACATGGCTCCTAAAATTATCTTGGAATGCTCTTAAATTCTAAAATTTTTGTTAATTTTTTGTTTCCCTGCTTCTTTTGTGTAGTTGTATTTATTTTTTTCATTTTCACAATGACAATCTATTTTTTTCACTTATGAGACTTACATTTTATTTGCCTGAATTTGTTTATTTTTCTCAGAACATGTCTTCACATTTTTTATGCTTTACAAAATACCAAGTACCTCATTTCAGGTTTCTGACTTGCGCTCTATGTGCAACAATTTAAAATCATTCAGGACTAATGTAGGTAGTAGGAAGAGAAGTTCACGTCTTTCTANCTATGCTTTACAAAATACCAAGTACCTCATTTCAGGTTTCTGACTTGAGCTCTATGTGCAACAATTTAAAATCATTCAGGACTAATGTAGGTAGTAGGAAGAGAAGTTCACGTCTTTCTAAGTGGGTGTTTGACGCACTTTATGAAGAAACTTGTTTTGCATTAAAAGTTACACTGAAAGTCAGGCATGCCTTTTTGCAGTTAGATTCAAGTATAAAGTTTCGTCTACTCATTAATAATGATGATTTCACTGAAACAAATGCAACTATGTTTTATTATTTGTTTCTCACAGTATCNATCATGCAAATCATGCATGCCTTTTTGCAGTTAGATTCAAGTATAAAGTTTCATCTACTCATTAATAATGATGATTTCACTGAAACAAATGCAACTATGTTTTATTATTTGTTTCTCACAGTATCATTTTCTCATTCCAGTCACATGTGGCTCCAATTTTTTTATTGTTTAAATTAAAATTAGGGTTATTTTTGCTTGGGAATTACTTATAAGGTTTTGTNGCTCCAATTTTTTTATTGTTTAAATTAAAATTAGGGTTTTTTTGCTTGGGAATTACTTATAAGGTTTTGTCATTTTGCAGACTATTTGTTTGATTTCTGTTATTTAGAGAAGTTTTATCCCTGTTTTCTCTATAAGAGTGTTGTATCATTTGATTTCCCTTTGATGGTGTGGCTATAACGAATTGATGTAGTGATCTCTCCCGGACNTTGTCATTTTGCAGACTATTAGTTTGATTTCTGTTATTTAGAGAAGTTTTATCTCCGTTTTCTCTATTAGAGTGTTGTATCATTTGATTTCCCTTTGATGGTGTGGCTATAACGAATTGATGTAGTGATCTCTCCCGGACGTCTGAAGGCCTCTTTTGTCACCGACGAACTGCTTTTTTTTTCCATCTTGCTGCTCAACCGCCGAGATAGATTTCTCAGACATCATATTCCAACCCTCTTTTCACATCCTACAACTCACCTAACCCTTCTTTGCGTCATCCCATACCATCTANTCCATCTTGCTGCTCAACCGCCGAGATAGATTTCTCAGGCATCATATTCCAACCCTCTTTTCACATCCTACAACTCACCTAACCCTTCTTTGCGTCATCCCATACCATCTAGGAAACCTTATATCGGTGTCAATTTTGTTACTGGCTTCTTTTATAGTGAGCCTTAATCATTGTTTGATTTTTGGTGGCTTAAAATTTTCCATTGAATTTCTATGTCTTAATTGATCATTAACTTATCATGAAGTGTGAATTTTCATAGTTTGTAAAGTTAAATCAAGGTTCGTAAATAATTGCTTAATCAATGATCATTTGAACAATAAATTTTAATCCGAGTTATGAATTTTCAAACATCACAACATCTAATTCCTTGGCAAGCTTGCGTCTCAGTAGGAATAAAAAAATTTTTAAAAAAATCTTGCGTTTCAGAAAATACTTAAGTGTTTCAGTAGCAAGCCAGGTAGTTTTAGGGACTACCAGAGACTGGACCTCCGGCTTTGTGTGTACTAAAAAGAANAGTAAATAATTGCTTAATCAATGATCATTTGAACAATAAATTTTTAATCCGAGTTATGAATTTTCAAACATCACAACATCTAATTCCTTGGCAAGCTTGCGTCTCAGTAGGAATAAAAAAATTTTTAAAAAAATTTTGCGCTTCAGAAAATACTTAAGTGCTTCAGTGGCAAGCCAGGTAGTTTTAGGGACTACCAGAGACTGGACCTCCGGCTTTGTGTGTACTAAAAAGAAGGATTACTTGTATTGATGTATGCAACCGTAATTATACATTTATATCAAGCATGTAATAAAACTAGTTCAGAAATATCATAATACTTCAATTCAGGAAAAAGACGACTCCTGAAGTCAGCTATTCATGTTCAACCAGNGTTCAGAAATATCATAATACTTCAATTCAGGAAAAAGACGACTCCTGAAGTCAGCTATTCATGTTCAACCAGTCAGAAATTCAAGGGGTAACATTTTAACCAGAAATTCTAAAGATAAAGATTTAGGAAAACAATAAGCAAAGTTTTGGGCTTCCATAAAGTGTATAAGTGATCTGCACAATGGACAACTTTACTTCAGTGCCAAACGCCGCCTTGACATGTTTCTCATNTCTTTTTCAAAATTAAAATTTTTTAAAAAAAACGTCCTTCCGAAGCGGGCAACGGGATTTCAATTCCGATGACCTACAGCTTCTTACGGGCAAACCCTACACCAAAANTTTATATAATTAAGAAAATCCAATTTTAAAAGGCATTTTTGATGTGATATTATGTAATTGAAAGTCTAGAAGGTAAATATTCAAAAAGAGGTAAGCTCAATTCGGCTACTTATTCTTTTTATAGAGATAAGATTAGATCTTAAACAAGTANCACGTAACTCACAACCTATATGGCTCTCGACTTCAACCGCTATGGTCTACTTACGTCATTGCAGCTCACCACTGCGACATATGTGATCAATTAAGGCCTGCATGGTCTATTGCTTGTGTAGCTCCCACTCTAGCCTCTGTGGCCTACGAATATCATCACAGCTCACCAATATAGTGTAAATGACCAACTACGACATATGTGGTCCACTACTCATGCAGTTCTCAACTATGACCTCTGCGGTCTATCGACATTATCGTAACTCACCACCACAGCCTACGTGACCAGTTATAGTCTATGGGGCTCACAACTTCTGTAGTTTCTTACTACAGCCTATGTGGCCAAATGATGCTCCTAAAGCAACCATCTACGACCCACACTACCAACAACTGTCATGGCTTTCAACCACAGAATACACGACAAGCTGTCACTACAGCCACCTCCTACAATACTCATGGCAGAATACTTCCNGTCAAGCGGAGATCCGATCGCAGGAGCGAAAAGTGACACTCTCCATCCAAATTGATAGAGGAAGCGTTGTGCGTTCTGGAGGTGAAGCCAATGCCGAGCACGGTAGTACAGGCGAGGGAAGAAGANTTCAAGCGGAGATCCGATCGCAGGAGCGAACAGTGCACTCTCCATCCAAATCGATAGAGGAAGCGTTGTGCGTTCTGGAGGTGAAGCCAATGCCGAGCACGGTAGTACAGGCGAGGGAAGAAGAAGTCTCGAGTGCGGATCGAACTGTGCAGCTTCATGTGCAGGAGACGAGCAATTTGAGCAGCATCGAAAAGGAATTAAGAAGGAACTCTAAGCCATGTAAGCTTGCGTGCGGAGGAGGGGCCATGTGCTGGTTAGGATGTAACTATTCCTTCAAATTAAGGTATTAACATAACTTTTATGCAAATCAAAATCAGAAGCATTGAAGAAAGAAATTTTGGGATTCGAGATCGAGGAGTAGATCACTTCGAAGAAGAAAGTACAAGCTAATTGAAGTTGAGGTTTGATTTATTTAATTTAAATTTAATTTTTATTAAAACATTAATATAAATAATCCTGATTTATTAGGCATTGATATAACAGCTTTTATGAACTACAATTAGGTAAGTTAACTAAAAGAATTGAAGGGGATCATCAAATTGATAGAATAATGAAGGGAGTCAGAAAAATAAGCTCTAATTACCTATCATTTTTCTTGGGAAAATAAATAAACACTTTAAGATCTTATTTAGAACATAATAAATAATTGGTGATAAAACGAGTGGAAAATTTTGAGTAATTGAGGATNTTATTCCTTCAAATTAAGGTATTAACATAACTTTTATGCAAATCAAAATCAGAAGCACTGAAGAAAGAAATTTTGGCATTCGAGATCGAGGAGTAGATCACTTCGAAGAAGAAAATACAAGCTAATTGAAGCTGAGGTTTGATTTATTTAATTTAAATTTAATTTTTATTAAACATTAATATAAATAATCCTGATTTATTAGGCATTGATATAACAGCTTTTATGAACTACAATTAGGTAAGTTAACTAAAAGAATTGAAGGGGATCATCAAATTGGTAGAATAATGAAGGGAGTCAAGAAAAATAAGCTCTAATTACCTATCATTTTTCTTGGGAAAATAAATAAACATTTTAAGATCTTATTTAGAACATAATAAATAATTGGTGATAAAACGAGTGGAAAATTTTGAGTAATTGAGGATAAAGATAAACTAGCAAGTATGAATTATTTCTATAATGATGTTGGATGTTACATCATGAAAAGAAGATTTCAATGAGAAATAAATACAACAACAACAAAGCCTTAATCCCACTACGTGGGGTCAGCTACATGAATCCTTTTTCTCCATTGTGTCTTATTTAGTGTCATATTTTCATTTAGTTCTAATAAATTAAGCTAACTTTTT
>JXCR01109516.1:4723-32855 GCA_002079205.1 Phalaenopsis hybrid cultivar
ATTGCAAAATTCAGGTGAATGCTCTCTATTCTGCTCCATTACACCAATTCTAAGAGACAAATTACTATCATGAGCAGCATTCTCATTGTTCCCATCTCCTTGTGAATTTGCTTCAGATTTCTTATCTTTCATAACATTATTGTTGAAAGGCAATCCATTGGCCTTTCCAATTTGAGAATCCTGTACAGCATTTTGACCATCACAAGGTGACAAATCATTCTTCTGCTTAGCATTCAGCAGTTTTACCCTAGCAGAATTAAGCACCTGGTTATTAGTAAAAATGGCATTTGACAGAAATAGGTGTATATTTATAACATAACTTTGGTATTAACCTTGCTGTATATTTTGCAAAAAAAAAACTAGATGAAAATGGTCACATTTGCAATCAATATAAAAAGTTGAACTTATGAGCTTAAGAGTAGTTTGGTTAGGTTTGATTGGCTATACAATAAATTATGAAGATCACTCTTTGCAATAGATTGGAAAAATGAATCTAAATTTTTTATTTTCATAAAAAATTAGAGCACACAGACCGGGTAACAAGATAGCTAGCCCACTCATGGAGATGAAGGTCACCAAGATAGCCTTGTTGAAAGAGACATAGGACGAAGCCAGCGATTAGGGGGAGAGACACGAAACGAGCTTAAGAGTAGTTTAGTTGTAAGTTTGATTGGTTGTAAAATAAATTACAGAGATCAACTATTTGCACTTAATTAACTAATTTATCAGGGGGATTCCAAATGCGAAAACCACGAAAAACAAACTAAGATGGAATATCAAATTCCTTAATAAACTAATTAATATATATATATATATATATATATATATTTTTTTTTNAACATAAAGAGCATAAAAACGCATACATCGAATTGCAAAATTCAGGTGAATGCTCTCTATTCTGCTCCATTACACCAATTCTAAGAGACAAATTACTATCATGAGCAGCATTCTCATTGTTCCCATCTCCTTGTGAATTTGCTTCAGATTTCTTATCTTTCATAACATTATTGTTGAAAGGCAATCCATTGGCCTTTCCAATTTGAGAATCCTGTACAGCATTTTGACCATCACAAGGTGACAAATCATTCTTCTGCTTAGCATTCAGCAGTTTTACCCTAGCAGAATTAAGCACCTGGTTATTAGTAAAAATAGCATTTGACAGAAATAGGTGTATATTTATAACAAAACTTTGGTATTAACCTTGCTGTATATTTTGCAAAAAAAGACTAGATGAAAATGGTCACATTTGCAATCAATATAAAAAGTTGAACTTATGAGCTTAAGAGTAGTTTGGTTAAGGTTTGATTGGCTGTACAATAAATTATGGAGATCAACTCTTTGCAGTAGATTGGAAAAATGAATCTAAATTTTTTATTTTCTTAAAAAATTAGAGCACACAGACCGGGTAACAAGATAGCTAGCCCACTCATGGAGATGAAAGTCACAAAGATAGCCTTGTTGGAAGAGACATAAGACGAAGCCAGCGATTAGGGGGAGAGCCATGAAATGAGCTTAAGAGTTGTTTAGTTGTAAGTTTGATTGGTTGTAAAATAAATTAAAGAGATCAACTATTTGCACTTAATTAACTAATTTATCGGGGGGATTCCAAATGCGAAAACCACCAAAAACAAACTAAGATGGAATATCAAATTCCTTAATAAACTAATTAATATATATATAATTCTAGTCAAACACCTAAAGTAATAAAATCCATGCATTTGATTTACTGTAAACTCCTAATACATCCAGATTAAATACCCAAGATACTAACAATATCTAAAAAGTGACAAATTTGAATAATATAAATGCGCCTACATTACCTTACATTACCTTAATAAAAACTAAGGCTGCAAAATCACAACCAAGTTCATAAAAGGCATTAAAAAAAAAATGCATACAATGCTGAAGAGGATTTGCAACATGAACAAAAGACAGAACTACAAATCAGTAAACCAGATTGAAGAATAACGACCTAAATAAAAGAAAACATTTCAATGATTTGTCAACCAATTATTGAGTTCATGCATTTAATTATCATTGTGTCTTCTTCAATCGTGTGTAGTCATTTATTAATTTATATAAAAAAACATGATTTTATTTATTTTTTTATTTTCCATTAAAAAACCATTTCATTGGGAGCTCATTTCACAACTTGTAAATTAAAAACAGAAAAAATTTCAAAATGGTCCCTGGACTATATATTATTCCTCCAGTCTTCATTAATGAATCCTCTGTCGATTTAATAAGNATAGAATCTAAGTAATAACCAACACAAATCACTGGCAAATGAGGTAATCAACATGTTTACTAGTCCAACGGCTCTCTGAGAACTAATTGTAATAGAAAATATAAGGCCTTCATCCGCCCGAGAGGCACCCACTAGCCACAAATGAGGAAGGAGTTGGCCTACCCAAACAAAGTTAAGTTAATTCTGCATATTAAGTGAATTCACAATTACTAGGGCACTGACTCCAGCAATTTAGGTATACTGGACCTGTTACATCCGTCAAATCTTGTTTAAGGGGTTGGCGAACATTCTTAGCTTGTTTGGAAACCAGTGAAACCAAATGAGCTAGAATGGAGTCTAGTTTGGCTCCTCTATTGCGTCAAGTTTCATGTTTCGTGTTTAAAGTAGTGATTGATAAAATATATAATTTTATGATCCTAAAAAGTATAAAATCAACTAAATCACATCCCATGGGATGGCTTTTAACTTATAATGCCAATAAACATGTTTTATCTTGATAGTTATCAGGTATACCCCAAGGATGGACAACCTTATGGAGAGGGACTAAAGTTTATTAAGGTTTTGACTCTAGCATTTAGTTCACAATGTCGAAGAAGTAATCTGCAAAAGTGTCATTCATGAGACAGCACAAATTCAAATTTAACAAATTGCAATCAATCAATTCAAAGGCAACCATAACCATCCAATATATATAATTCACTAAAATTATCTATCAATCATAAAAATTGCTTATTTAGAGGGGAGAGAAATCCATTGAACATTTAATTAAATAAAAAAAAAAACTTTTTACATTAGAAAAATTATCTTCATGGTGAGTTGATTAATAAGCTTAGATACCTCCCGTTACATGGCATCGAGCTAGATGATTCACCAAGGGATACTTCAGAGACAGGTAGAGAATCTATTAATCCACCATCATGTGTATTATCTTTAGCAGGTAAGTCCATTTTGGAACCACCATTTAGATTACAAAATGTTTTATTTTTCCCGGAATGTATATCTCGAACACCTATGCCGGTAGTTTGCTTCTCAGTACAGTTTAGTTTCTGTCTCTTTTTCCTGAAATATGAATGGCATGTTAACAACCTGATAGTAATAGTGAATAAATTCAAAATAAATAAAAAAAAAAAAACATGAAGATTAATCAGTATATAATTAGGAATGCACACTACAGAATTCCCTCCCAATGTGCTTAAATATTCAAGCCACTAAGTTGTACATTAGTGATTGCTCAGCAAAAGCCACCCCAGTTGTGAGCTTTCTTGATGTGATAAAAAAAATCAGGAACGGCCTTTGTTAAGAGAGGTAGTGTTTAATTAATTAGATTTATCTAGACGAACCAAATTTTATTTAGATTTGAAGATAAAATTTCTCAATGGCAAGCCAACATAACTAATCACCCAATAGATTTGTGGCTAAAAATTTAAATTTAAAATACTATAGCCAATGTGAAGAGAAACAAAGTGAGATATCCAATATAAACTAACTTCAAAAATTTAACTTAACAAAAGAACTAGAGCACCAGGCATGAGCATAACATTGCTCTGTTGCATGGAGGGCATAAGCGGAAGAGGAGAGGTACGTGATGGAGATGGTGCTAATGGGAATGGAAAGAAAGAACTCCTGTATGCTGAGGGAAAGGAGAAAATGACCAGAAAAATCCCTTGATTGGGTTCCAAACTATGTAAAAGGATCGATTTAATCACCAATCATTTCAAAATAAGAACAAAATAAATCAATCGAAATTGAAGTTGATGATGTTAAAAATGAAAATATTTTAGTAAAATATATTTTCCTAAAAATCGAACTTCTTACCTTATTTTCTCATGTACGGTAGGTAAATTCACATGTAACAAACAAACATTGAGATCATTCAGGTAGCAAAGCAAATTAATTTTTTTAATAAATAATTTGTTTCATATTTTTGCAATCTGAATTCCATTGCAACAGAATATAAAAAAATTAATTTTTTTTCAACTGGTATGAGAATTGAGAGTGAGAGCATGGTCAAATATGGGTTGAATAGATAAATATGGCGCACGAGAGAAAAGGCATAGCTAAGAATGGGGATGAGAATAGTGCACAATAACAGAAGCAGGGTTGGGGTCGCCGACAATGAAGATGTCTCATGGGAGCAATGTTGCAAGCAAATGTAGACAGAGAGAATGGCGCATTTGGAATTCCATCAATTTGGTAGAATTTGAAAATTACAATATTTAAGGCCTTCCAAGATTCTTAATTTATTTTACATCAAACACTTAGAAAATTAAAGCCTATGCGTTACCTTTATTAAACACCTTCAATACTCGCAACCAAATAGTCCTTTAGAAAAGCTAATTGCAACAAAAATAATAATTCTGAGATGAATGTGTCATTAGTAAAACAAAAAAAATGATTGAATGAAAAATAATAAGAATAAAAAGATGATGGAAGAAGCACAAGTGAAACATAAAACAGTGATAAATAAACTTCAATAATTTAAGATCAAAAAAGGAAAAAAACAAATGCTAATTTACGAGCCATAAAAGAAAAAAAACAAATGCAGCATAAGTAAATTGAACAAATGTCATATGTAGAAAAAAAACAAATTAAATGCAATAATGCTATAAACTATGCTTTAAAAACATGTATGAGATCAAATTGACACCTCATGTAGCACTCAACAGGAATCAATGAAGATACCATAAAGCACATCCTTTATAATACTGATTAGACATATTACAAGAAACAAATTAATTTATAAAACCTTATGCTTGGATCGACTAGGTCATGAAAAACCAAGAGAATATTGTGAAAGGAAACATCACAACCGAGAGAAAATAAGTCGCTGCGCACAACAAACATACATAAAATGATAACTGAACATAAAAGAATTGTTCGCAATAATAAGCATAAAAATAATCCTCTAGCGACATGTCAGTTTCTCAAAATAATTTCATACTTATTTCAGTGAAGGACATGTAATAGTGCATTATCATATTACTAAAATAACCATACATGCTACGTTGCAAATTAACTTTCACCTTTAACTATTGTATAGTCTTGCTTTGGTAGAAAAATTAAATAATTTCAAGATCAACTAGCATGTGATTCACTCAAAGCCTTCATATTATCATTATCATTGCTCAAAAAAAGTAGAAAACAGCCTGTTTGATAATACTCATGACCAGAGAAGCATGATTAACGTTTGCATAAAATGTTAATCTTCAACATTAACCATCTGCATGAAAAAANATTGGAAAAATGAATCTAAATTTTTTATTTTCTTAAAAAATTAGAGCACACAGACCGGGTAACAAGATAGCTAGCCCACTCATGGAGATGAAAGTCACAAAGATAGCCTTGTTGGAAGAGACATAAGACGAAGCCAGCGATTAGGGGGAGAGCCATGAAATGAGCTTAAGAGTTGTTTAGTTGTAAGTTTGATTGGTTGTAAAATAAATTAAAGAGATCAACTATTTGCACTTAATTAACTAATTTATCGGGGGGATTCCAAATGCGAAAACCACCAAAAACAAACTAAGATGGAATATCAAATTCCTTAATAAACTAATTAATATATATATAATTCTAGTCAAACACCTAAAGTAATAAAATCCATGCATTTGATTTACTGTAAACTCCTAATACATCCAGATTAAATACCCAAGATACTAACAATATCTAAAAAGTGACAAATTTGAATAATATAAATGCGCCTACATTACCTTACATTACCTTAATAAAAACTAAGGCTGCAAAATCACAACCAAGTTCATAAAAGGCATTAAAAAAAAAATGCATACAATGCTGAAGAGGATTTGCAACATGAACAAAAGACAGAACTACAAATCAGTAAACCAGATTGAAGAATAACGACCTAAATAAAAGAAAACATTTCAATGATTTGTCAACCAATTATTGAGTTCATGCATTTAATTATCATTGTGTCTTCTTCAATCGTGTGTAGTCATTTATTAATTTATATAAAAAAACATGATTTTATTTATTTTTTTATTTTCCATTAAAAAACCATTTCATTGGGAGCTCATTTCACAACTTGTAAATTAAAAACAGAAAAAATTTCAAAATGGTCCCTGGACTATATATTATTCCTCCAGTCTTCATTAATGAATCCTCTGTCGATTTAATAAGCTTCTAGTTATTACCTACATAAAAATAATGATCAGAATCACTTAATTTCCCAGCATTGCATGCCATAATTTCAAACTTTGCAATGTCACTGTTGAACTAAACAGCCATGGTTGGAATATGTGAACAGCGTCTGAACAAAATACTTTGTTACGTAATTATGATATTTGAATCAGTATTCTCCTTATTTTGTGATCATTCAGCAGCAATTTACTTTGAATTGTGGCCGTTCAACAGTAAAAGAATGTTCTTCAAAAAAAAAAAAGAAAGTACCAATGTTAGTAATATTTCCATGAATGTTTTAATCAAAATTAAGCAATTAACCAACAAAGTTTCATTGATCCACATAAGATTCTATTCATTCAGCACAATAAATAGTAAATTGATATTTACTATAAAATGGTAAATTTTGAACCATACAAAAATAGTAATAAAAATCTACTGACGAAATGAATCTGAAACATTGAACACGTTATCTTGCAACTCCAACACTGCCAACAAATAATGAAAGGAGATTTTGTTACAAAAAAGCTAACCTGATAATATCCTCATCGTTAAGGAAGCATGTTGATAAAAATGGCGGTAAGACAAAATCATCAATCTGCAGAAGGGCAATTAAAGCTTACCATTTCAAGCATGAACCATAGAAGTAAGTTATGACAAAAATCATTATTCCTTTCACATAATTAATGATAATACAAAGATGAACTTTCAAACCAAAGTAGACTACAGATTGCAAGCTTGAAGTATATAGTTAATGCAAACTTGACCTATACCTCTAAAAAGAATAAAAAAATGGACTACTAGGAATGGGACTCTGGGAAATTATTATTTTACTGATAAAAAATTCATAAAACCCACCTAAGACTTCCAACAGCATTGACATTCATTCGCATATATTTCCACCATGGTCAATGGATGAATAGCTAAAATAAACATTCAATACTGGAAATATTCCAAGTAATCAACATGCAATTAAAGCCAGTATCCTTATCAAAAAACCATTGCAGTGGTTGAAAGGTGTCATAAACGCAAGCGGTTCTGGGAAGACAAGCATATTACGGGCACAACAGCATTAATGTCAGACATATAACCTAGGTCTAAAGCGGAACAAGTGAAAATAGCCATTATTAGCTTAATTCACACTTTAGTCAACTGGGAATGCAGACTACAAGAAAACCCATATTTACACATGTGAATAATTAATGGAGTCAAAAAGATAAGCCTCGAAGCAATCAGAACAAAGAAATCGAAATATAGGCAAAGTAATCCACTGAAAGAAAATGATTCTTGCATCACAATGAAAATGCACTTCAATCTGTGGCTTGAAATCGCAGCCAAACAACNGATATAGGCAAAATTATCCATTGAAAGAAAATGATTCTTGCATCACAATGAAAATGCACTTCAATCTGTGGCTTGAAATCGCAGCCAAACAACAAAATCTACATATATTACAAAACATTAGCAGTCGTATCACAATAACTAAAGCTACTGTTCGAGAATGGCCGCTTACGAAGAGTGAGAGGGGATCGCCAATGGCGAACTTCTCCCGTAGGTGTGAAGCGAGATCGTCGAAGGTAGCGATACTNCAAGCCTCGAAGCAATCAGAACAAAGAAATCGAAATATAGGCAAAATAATCCACTGAAAGAAAATGATTCTTGCATCACAATGAAAATGCACTTCAATCTGTTGCTTGAAATCGCAGCCAAACAACAAAATCTACATATATTACAAAACATTAGCAGCCGTATCACAATCACTAAAGCTACTGTTCGAGAACGGCCACTTACGAGGAGTGAGAGGGGATCGCCAATGGCGAACTTCTCCCGTAGGTGTGAAGCGAGATCGTCGAAGGTAGCGATACTGGGTTTGAGGAGAACCCAACATCGGCTGAGCCCATCGGAAAGTTGGCGATTGTTGAGAAGACGAGGATCGTCGAAGAACACTCGGCAGCGAACCATGCTCTTCTTCTTGCCCTTACCCCCAGCTTGGNAAGAACCCAGCATCGGCTGAGCCCATCGGAAAGTTGGCGATTGTTCAGAAGACGAGGATCGTCGAAGAACACTCGGCAGCGAACCATGCTCTTCTTCTTGCCCTTACCCACCAGCTTGGAAGTCGGGAGTTTGCGGGAAGGGTAAGGAGGAAACGGGTTTATCTCCTTCAGAAGAGGGATTTAAGTTACATACATAGCACTTCAAACTTTCTTATTTACAAAATAGTACCCTGTTTCATTCAACCTTTCAAATTTTGGCTCGGATATTAAAGCTCTTCAAAATATTTATTTTTATATCTGTGCATGAAAATATAATTTCAACAATTACACACATAACATTCAAAATGTTATTATTTACAAATTGACATCTTTTTTATCATTTTTTTTCAAATTCTCACTCAAATATCAAAATTCCTGAAGTATATTTTTAATTTGGGTCAATTTCATTTAAACCAGCCGAAACTTGTTATTTACAAATCAATCACTCTTTGTCATCTCAAATATCAAAATTCATCATAAGCTCTAACTCTATTTTTTATTTTTATCAAATTCTCAATATTATGATTTTGATATGCATAAAAGTGTAAATATATTGATTTTATAGTTAAATTATAAATATCATTATTTCAGATGGTCTCAATGTAATTAACTTTTTTAATTTTTATCAAATTTTGATTGTGAAACCGTAAATGGATTGATTGGTTGTTCGAAATCATCTTGTGTTAGTTTTATAAAAAATAGTACTTAGGTGCTATTCTCGTAATTATCTGAATAAAAAGGATAATAGAATGGTGGGCGGGATGGCGCCTGCAGCTGNTCCTTCAATGGGATCCAGATTCTATCAGTGGCAAAGATGTCTCTCCTAAGGGGGTGCAAGTGAGAGAGGTGCTACCTGCCACAGATTTCACCTCAAAATTGATCCCTCCTCTCATACCATTTCCTCAGCTGCACCCAGCCGATTATGAGAGGTGGAAGAAGCAGGTTACCACTGAAATGACTCGATACCTCAGCCGTGAGAATACTCGTCTACCAACAGTTCCAACTCAGGACGTGCCAAAAGATGACAGATACTTATTCTACCAGAATGCGTTGTGGAATGACAATGCCAACATGATTGACCTACCAATGAACTTGAAACCATAACACGAGAAGCCAGAAGCTTCGACCAATGAAGTCGAAGCTCCTCCAACCTCGGGAGACTAACGCGGGGCTTCNATCCTTCAATGGGATCCAGATTCTATCAGTGGCAAAGATGTCTCTCCTGAGGGGGTGCTAGTGAGAGAGGTGCTACCTGCCACAAATTTCACCTCAGAATTGATCCCTCCTCTCATACCATTTCCTCCGCTGCACCCAGCCGATTATGAGAGGTGGAAGAAGCAGGTTACCCCTGAAATGGCTCGATACCTGAGCTGTGAGAATACTCGTCTACCAACAGTTCCAACTCAGGACGTGCCAAAAGATGACAGATACCTATTCTACCAGAATGTGTTGTGGAATGACAATGCCAACATGATTGACCTACCAATGAACATGAAACCATGACACGAGAAGCCAGAAGCTTCGACCAATGAAGTCGAAGCTCCTCCAACCTCGGGAGACTAACGCGGGGCTTCCCCCGCGTGGGCGCAATACACGAGAGCGAGATTCACCCACCTCTAAACTGGTAAAATAATCCTATAAAAGGATTGTCCACCTCTAAGGAGTTGATAGTAAATTTCAACATAGGTTATCACCTAATGATCCAAATAAAATCTAATAAAATTATGGGCTGACAAGTTGCTCAGGACACATAAAATCCAAATGTGATAGATGCAAGCAATACATCAATGAAACCAACACAACTAGTAGCATCTTTNAGTTATCACCTGATGATCCAAATAAAATCTAATAAAATTATGGGCCGACAAGTTGCTCGAGACACATAAAATCCAAATGTGATAGATGCAAGCAATACATCAATGAAACCAACACAACTAGTAGCATCTTTTAGTGGTGGTGGGACAGAGTGTCACTAACCAACTCTTGAATGAAATATTATAGTTGGATAATTCAAAAAAGTGATGCTTCATCAATTTGGATTTTCATTAATTGCAAACGACAATAGATGGTTTGGACATTTTTGGAGCTTATTGCAAAAAATGTTTTGTTCAATTAATGTGAATGGGATTTTTGGCAACAAAAAAACATTCATCATTATTGAATTAAACAAGCGACAATTATCAACAAAGTGCAATTAGCATATCTAAGTAGTAAAGAACTTTCTACATGGCTATAATTGTAAATAAAAAGCAAAAATGAATTGATTTTGACTAAATAAATTGATGTAGGATTACTTTGCTCATTACCTAGTCTAATTTATGTGATGTATCAGCTAACTACAGTGGCATATCCATCATCATCAAATTCAACAAGTAACATTCCTTGACACTAAGGGCAAAAAGCACATATAAATGGCAAAGAACTTTCCGTATAATTAATTTTGAATGGAAAAATTAGATATGAATTGTTTTTGTGCTAAGTAGATCAATGTCGAACATTACCTACTCTAATCTGTGATTATCTATAACAAAAGGCAGAGATCAAAGTCTCCCATGATTGAAATTTGATCAGATGAGGACAGACATGCCCAAACCCAAGTAGTCAAAGCTGTCAGTAGTGATCTAGAAGTGATCACCGTTGATAAAATCTCAAATTGTTATTCCAACACATCACATACTAGTCAATGATGTCACAAGTGCATTGGCAGCAAAGGCTTGAAAGTTTGACAGATAAATCAATTAGAACAAGAATAAGGAGTCTCATCATCTCTTGAACAAATTTTTGAAAAAAACATGCAATAATATGTCTTTTCTACATAGATCAACTTCTCATCATAAAGGATGTTTAGAGACAAACAAACACAAAATGATGGACCTTAGGAGGCACAACAACTAGATAAGTTAGAACCTTTTAGAAGAATCTAAGTAATAACCAACACAAATCACTGGCAAATGAGGTAATCAACATGTTTACTAGTCCAACGGCTCTCTGAGAACTAATTGTAATAGAAAATATAAGGCCTTCATCCGCCCGAGAGGCACCCACTAGCCACAAATGAGGAAGGAGTTGGCCTACCCAAACAAAGTTAAGTTAATTCTGCATATTAAGTGAATTCACAATTACTAGGGAACTGACTCCAGCAATTTAGGTATACTGGACTTGTTACATCCGTCAAATCTTGTTTAAGGGGTTGCCGAACATTCTTAGCTTGTTTGGAAACCAGTGCAACCAAATGAGCTAGAATGGAGTCTAGTTTGGCTCCTCTATTGCGTCAAGTTTCATGCTTCCTGTTTAAAGTAGTGATTGATAAAATATATAATTTTATGATCCTAAAAAGTATAAAATCAACTAAATCACATCCCATGGGATGGCTTTTAACTTATAATGCCGATAAACATGTTTTATCTTGATACTTATCAGGTATACCCCAAGAATGGACAACCTTATGGACTAAAGTTTATTAAGGTTTTGACTCTAGCATTTAGTTCACAATAACGAAGAAGTAATCTGCAAAAGTGTCATTCATGAGAAAGCACAAATTCAAATTTAACAAATTACAATCAATCAATTCAAAAGCAACCATAACCATCCAATATATATAATTCACTAAAATTATCTATCAATCATAAAAATTGCTTATTTAGAAGGGAGAGAAATCCATTGAACATTTAAAAAAAAAAAAAACTTTTTACATTAGAAAAATTATCTTCATGGTGAGTTGATTATTAAGCTAGATACCTCCCGTTACATGGCATCGAGCTAGATGATTCACCAAGGGATACTTCAGAGACAGGTAGAGAATCTATTAATCCACCATCATGTGTATTATCTTTAGCAGGTAAGTCCATTTTGGAACCACCATTTGGATTACAAAATGTTTTATTTTTTCCGGAATGTATATCTCGAACACCTATGCCGGTAGTTTGATTCTCAGTACAGTTTAGTTTCTGTCTCTTTTTCCTGAAATAAGAATGGCATGTTAACAACCTGATAGTAATAGTGAATAAATTTAAAATAAATAAATAAAAAACATGAAGATTAATCAGTATATAATTAGGAATGCACACTACAGAATTCCCTCCCAATGTGCTTAAATATTCAAGCCACTAAGTTGTACATTAGTGATTGCTCAGCAAAAGCCACCCCAGTTGTGAGCTTTCTTGATGTGATAAAAAAAATCAGGAACGGCCTTTGTTAAGAGAGGTAGTGTTTAATTAATTAGATTTATCTAGACGAACCAAATTTTATTTAGATTTGAAGATAAAATTTCTCAATGGCAAGCCAACATAACTAATCACCCAATAGATTTGTGGCTAAAAATTTAAATTTAAAATACTATAGCCAATGTGAAGAGAAACAAAGTGAGATATCCAATATAAACTAACTTCAAAAATTTAACTTAACAAAAGAACTAGAGCACCAGGCATGAGCATAACATTGCTCTGTTGCATGGAGGGCATAAGCGGAAGAGGAGAGGTACGTGATGGAGATGGTGCTAATGGGAATGGAAAGAAAGAACTCCTGTATGCTGAGGGAAAGGAGAAAATGACCAGAAAAATCCCTTGATTGGGTTCCAAACTATGTAAAAGGATCGATTTAATCACCAATCATTTCAAAATAAGAACAAAATAAATCAATCGAAATTGAAGTTGATGATGTTAAAAATGAAAATATTTTAGTAAAATATATTTTCCTAAAAATCGAACTTCTTACCTTATTTTCTCATGTACGGTAGGTAAATTCACATGTAACAAACAAACATTGAGATCATTCAGGTTGCAAAGCAAATTAATTTTTTTAATAAATAATTTGTTTCATATTTTTGCAATCTGAATTCCATTGCAACAGAATATAAAAAAATTAATTTTTTTTCAACTGGTATGAGAATTGAGAGTGAGAGCATGGTCAAATATGGGTTGAATAGATAAATATGGCGCACCAGAGAAAAGGCATAGCTAAGAATGGGGATGAGGATAGTGCACAATAGCAGAAGCAGGGTTGGGGTCACCGACAATGAAGATGATGTCTCATGGGAGCAATGGCGCATTTGGAATTCCATCAATTTGGTAGAATTTGAAAATTACAATATTTAAGGCCTTCCAAGATTCTTAATTTATCTTACATCAAACACTTAGAAAATTAAAGCCTATGCGTTACCTTTATTAAACACCTTCAATACTCGCAGCCAAATAGTCCCTTAGAAAAGCTAATTGCAACAAAAATAATAATTTTGAGATGAATGTGTCATTAGTAAAACAAAAAATGATTGAATGAAAAATAATAAGAATAAAAAGATGATGGAAGAAGCACAAGTGAAACATAAAACAGTGATAAATAAACTTCAATAATTTAAGATCAAAAAAGGAAAAAAACAAATGCTAATTTACGAGCCATAAAAGAAAAAAAACAAATGCAGCATAAGTAAATTGAACAAATGTCATATGTAGAAAAAAAACAAATTAAATGCAATAATGCTATAAACTATGCTTTAAAAACATGTATGAGATCAAATTGACACCTCATGTAGCACTCAACAGGAATCAATGAAGATACCATAAAGCACATCCTTTATAATACTGATTAGACATATTACAAGAAACAAATTAATTTATAAAACCTTATGCTTGGATCGACTAGGTCATGAAAAACCAAGAGAATATTGTGAAAGGAAACATCACAACCGAGAGAAAATAAGTCGCTGTACACAACAAACATACATAAAATGATAACTGAACATAAAAGAATTGTTCGCAATAATAAGCATAAAAATAATCCTCTAGCGACATGTCAGTTTCTCAAAATATTTTCATACTTATTTCAGTGAAGGACATGTAATAGTGCATTATCATATTACTAAAATAACCATACATGCTACATTGCAAATTAACTTTCACCTTTAACTATTGTATAGTCTTGCTTTGGTAGAAAAATTAAATAATTTCAAGATCAACTAGCATGTGATTCACTCAAAGCCTTCATATTATCATTATCATTGCTCAAAAAATGTAGAAAACAGCCTGTTTGATAATACTCATGACCAGAGAAGCATGATTAACGTTTGCATAAAATGTTAATCATCAACATTAAACATCTGCATGAAAAAAATGAACTGAAACATCATAAAATGGTGAGTAAACACAGGATAGTAGGAAAGCAATTCTTAAAAGGCGGTACAATCAGGAACATAAAGAGCATAAAAACGCATACATCGAATTGCAAAATTCAGGTGAATGCTCTCTATTCTGCTCCATTACACCAATTCTAAGAGACAAATTACTATCATGAGCAGCATTCTCATTTTTCCCATTTCCTTGTGAATTTGCTTCAGATTTCTCATCTTTCATAACATTATTGTTGAAAGGCAATCCATTCGCCTTTCCAATTTGAGGATCCTGTACAGCATTTTGACCATCACAAGGCGACAAATCATTCTTCTGCTTAGCATTCAGCAGTTTTACCCTAGCAGAATTAAGCACCTGGTTATTAGTAAAAATAGCATTTGACAGAAATAGGTGTATATTTATAACAAAACTTTGGTATTAACCTTGCTGTATATTTTGCAAAAAAAGACTAGATGAAAATGGTCACATTTGCAATCAATATAAAAAGTTGAACTTATGAGCTTAAGAGTAGTTTGGTTAAGGTTTGATTGGCTGTACAATAAATTATGGAGATCAACTCTTTGCAGTAGATTGGAAAAATGAATCTAAATTTTTTATTTTCTTAAAAAATTAGAGCACACAGACCGGGTAACAAGATAGCTAGCCCACTCATGGAGATGAAAGTCACAAAGATAGCCTTGTTGGAAGAGACATAAGACGAAGCCAGCGATTAGGGGGAGAGCCATGAAATGAGCTTAAGAGTTGTTTAGTTGTAAGTTTGATTGGTTGTAAAATAAATTAAAGAGATCAACTATTTGCACTTAATTAACTAATTTATCGGGGGGATTCCAAATGCGAAAACCACCAAAAACAAACTAAGATGGAATATCAAATTCCTTAATAAACTAATTAATATATATATATATATATATATATATATATTTTTTTTTTTTTTTCTAGTCAAACATCTAAAGTAATAAAACCCATGCATTTGATTTACAGTAAACTCCTAATACATCCAAATTAAATACCCAAGATACTAACAATATCTAAAAGTGACAAATTTGAATAATATGAATGCGCCTACATTACCTTAATAAAAACTAAGGCTGCAAAATCACAACCAAGTTCATAAAATGCATTAAAAAAATAATTGCATGCATTGCAGAAGAGGATTTGCAACATGAACAAAAGACCAAACTACAAATCATTAAACCAGGTTGAAGAACAGCGATCTAAATAAAAGAAAACATTTTAATGATTTGTCAACCAATTATTGAGTTCATGCATTTAATTATCATTGTTTCTTCTTCAATCGTGTGTTGTCATTTATTAATTTATATAAAAAAACATGATTTTATTTTTTTTATTTTCCATTAAAAAACCATTTCCTTGGGAGCTCATTTTACAACTTGTAAATTAAAAATAGAAAAATTTTCAAANATAAAAACTAAGGCTGCAAAATCACAACCAAGTTCATAAAATGCATTAAAAAAATAATTGCATGCATTGCAGAAGAGGATTTGCAACATGAACAAAAGACCAAACTACAAATCATTAAACCAGGTTGAAGAACAGCGATCTAAATAAAAGAAAACATTTTAATGATTTGTCAACCAATTATTGAGTTCATGCATTTAATTATCATTGTTTCTTCTTCAATCGTGTGTTGTCATTTATTAATTTATATAAAAAAACATGATTTTATTTATTTTTTTAGTTTCCATTAAAAAACCATTTCCTTGGGAGCTCATTTTACAACTTGTAAATTAAAAATAGAAAAATTTTCAAAATGGTCCCTGGACTATATATTATTCCTCCAGTCTTCATTAATGAATCCTCTGTCGATTTAATAAGCTTCCAGTTATTACCTACATAAAAATAATGATCAGAATCACTTAATCTCCCAGCATTGCATGCCATAATTTCAAACTTTGCAATGTCACTGTTGAACTAAACAGCCATGGTTGGTATATGTGAACAGTGTCTAAACAAAATACTTTGTTACGTAATTATGATATTTGAATCAGTATTCTCCTTGTTTTGTGATCATTCAGCAGCAATTTACTTTGAATCGTGGCCTCTTAACAGTAAAAGAATGTTCTTCAAAAAAAAAAAAGTGCCAATGTTAGTAATATTTCCATGAATGTTTGAATCAAAATTAACCAATTAACCAACAAAGTTTCATTGATCCACATAAGATTCTATTCATTCAGCACAATAAATAGTAAATTGATATTTACTATAAAATGGTAAATTTTGAACCATACAAAAATAGTAATAAAAATCTACTGACGAAATGAATCTGAAACATTGAACACGTTATCTTGCAACTCCAACACTGCCAACAAATAATGAAAGGAGATTTTGTTACAAAAAAGCTAACCTGATAATATCCTCATCGTTAAGGAAGCATGTTGATAAAAATGGCGGTAAGACAAAATCATCAATCTGCAGAAGGGCAATTAAAGCTTACCATTTCAAGCATGAACCATAGAAGTAAGTTATGACAAAAATCATTATTCCTTTCACATAATTAATGAGAATACAAAGATGAACTTTCAAACCAAAGTAGACTACAGATTGCAAGCTTGAAGTATATAGGTAATGCAAACTTGACTTATACCTCTAAAAAGAATAAAAAAATGGACTACTAGGAATGGGACTCTGGGAAATTATTATTTTACTGATAAAAAATTCAAAAAACCCACCTAAGACTTCCAACAGCATTGACATTCATTCGCATATATTTCCATCATGGTCAATGGATGAATAGCTAAAATAAACATTTAATACTGGAAATATTCCAAGTAATCAACATGCAATTAAAGCCAGTATCCTTATAAAAAAACCATTGCACTGGTTGAAAGATGTCATAAACGCAAGCGGTTCTGGGAAGACAAGCATATTACGGGCACAACAGCAGTAATGCGAGACATATATCCTAGGTCTAAAGCGGAACAAGTGAAAACAGCCATTATTAGCTTAATTCACGCTTTAGTCAACTGGGAATGCAGACTACAAGAAAACCCATATTTACACATGTGAATAATTAATGGAGTCAAAAAGACAAGCCTCGAAGCAATCAGAACAAAGAAATCGAAATATAGGCAAAGTAATCCACTGAAAGAAAATGATTCTTGCATCACAATGAAAATGCACTTCAATCTGTGGCTTGAAATCGCAGCCAAACAACAAAATCTACATATATTACAAAACATTAGCAGTCGTATCACAATCAATAAAGCTACTGTTCGAGAACGGCCACTTACGAAGAGTGAGAGGGGATCGCCAATGGCGAACTTCTCCCGTAGGTGTGAAGCGAGATCGTCGAAGGTAGCGATACTGGGTTTGAGGAGAACCCAACATCGGCTGAGCCCATCGGAAAGTTGGCGATTGTTGAGAAGACGAGGATCGTCGAAGAACACTCGGCAGCGAACCATGCTCTTCTTCTTGCCCTTACCCCCAGCTTGGAAGTCGGGAGTTTGCGGGGAAGGGTAAGGAGGAAACGGGTTTATCTCCTTCAGAAGAGGGATTTAAGTTAGACACATAGCACTTCAAACTTTCTTATTTACAAAATAGTACCCTGTTTCATCCAACTTTTCAAATTTTGGCTCGGATATTAAAGCTCTTCGTAATATTTATTTTTATATCTGTGTATGAAAATATATATATTTCAACAATTACACACATAACATTCAAAATAATACTATTTACAAATTGGCATCTCTTTTGTCATTTTTTTTCAAATTCTTACTCAAATATCAAAATTCATGAAGTTTATATTTTTAATTTGGGTCAATTTCATTTAAACCACCCGAAACTTTTTATTTATAAATCAACCACTCTCTATCATATCAAATATCAAAAATCATCATAAACTTTAACCCGTATTTTCATTTTTTATCAAATTCTTAATAATATGATTATGACAGACACAAAAGTGTAAATATATTAATTTTATAGTTAAATTATAAATATCATTATTTTAGATGGTCTCAATGTAATTAACTTTTTTATTTTTTTTTATTGTGAAACCGTAAATGGATTGATTGGTTGCTCAAAGTCATCTTGTGTTAGTTTTATAAAAAATAGTATTTAGGTGCTATTCTCGTAATTATCTGAATAAAAAGGATAATAGAATGGTGGGCGGGATGGCGCCTGCAGCTGCAAAGGTGGTGCTATGAATTCAATGGCGACTGCTTCGGCTCGGCGCATTTCCCCTCTCTTTTCCTCTTGTGGGGTGACGTCCCTTCACCCGCCGCCGCAGCTGGAAGCCTCCACCACAGTCATCTCCGTATCTACTCGGAGCATTTTATACCGCCAGCCGCTTCGCTCTCCGGTGGCTCGAAGAAGGGAGTTCCTTGGAGGAATTGCTCTGGTCTCCGTATTGTTGATAGATTCGCCGGATTCGAAGGCGAGGGAGGTCGAGGTCGGCTCTTATCTTCCTCTGCTCTCGTCGGACCCAGCTTTTGTACTCTTTAGAGCCACTCCTACTGATACTCCTGCACTCCGCGCCGGTATTATCTTCCTTAGTTTTCTGTATTCTGTCGTTTTTTAATGGTTGTTTGAATTATAGGGTTTTTTCGAGGCAGTGAAGATGTATCGCTTGGTAATGTTAATTGAGCCGCCCATTTTTTTTGAAATGCTTCTAGTTTGGTTGTCGTCGGGTGTGCGTTCTTTGCTATTGATACTGAAATTTTTTTTGTATTGATTACAAGGCTATAGTTCTTAACCAATCCATAGATCTTTTACATTTCTTTTCATTTATTTCAATTTTTTTTGAATCCGTTCAATGTATTTCGTAGATTTTCAACCACTGTTGTGACCATCAATGCCTTGACAGAGGGATATCTTTCTTGGGTTAAAAGGCTCGTTTATGAGATCTATTCAAAGTTTTTTCTATCACGGTTTGTTTTGGAACTGATAAATATAGATGTTAGCCTTGGGGATCTTCAAGTTTGCAGCCACTGTCAATTATGTAGATGGAAGTAACATGTTACATAGGTAAAGCTGAGAATTAAGGATAGCAATGGATTATGAGTAATAAGCGTGTTTGTACTGATTTTCCATGTGCAAAGCAATTGCAGTGGATGAACTGATAGTTAATAAATAAAGTTCTTGTTGCTTTGCAAAAAGGATAGTTCAGTTTCAAACTTTTTTTCTTCATGAACTGCTAGCTCTAGGTTCCTAAAAAGTTTGTTGTTCAGCGTTGATGAATTAACAAGTTAAATATTTTTTGACTTTGATAGGATTATAGGATTCTAAACTTAAATGGTGATGTGAGTTAAGGACACGAGGGATAATGATATTTTGTTCCCTTCACTCTGCACTTATGATTCACTTGGGCAAAGTGACATCCAAACATTAACTAAAATATTTTAGAAAAATATCGGTTAGTTCATTTGGTTTAGAGCTTCACAATAAAGATCTTTAGATCATAAAACTGATATTTAATTGAGAATATGTTGCTCTAAAAGTTAGAATTGTGATTTAAATGTTCAGTTAGTGTTCAAAATCAAGGGGACATTGAAGATGGATGGATGTATGCAAGGGTCCAAATATGAAAAAAATACTTTTGATTGTCATATTTACTTGAGTTATACCATTATCTCTCGAATTTTATTTTCCAAATCATATCTTAATTTTTTATAATTTTCTAATTTAAATATGCTATTAGTTGTCCAAGTGCTAATGTAATCTTAGGTGACTTATCACAATTTATTAAATAGTTTATTGAAATGATTTCTACTATATTTTTTTATCTCATTATTGCAATTTATACGTATCTTGGTTTAGCTATCCTTTCATTTCATCCACATTTTAATTCTTGTCATTCCCTGTGCCACTGTGCATTCAAAAAAGTTGCTAGAGAGATTTATTTGAGGGTAATCTTACTCGGCGATATTTGTCAAAAATAGAAAAGCTTATGTGGCACAACAGGGCATATTGTTTGTGTCATTAGTGATGGGAGGTGCAAATGTGTAAGAAGTTGCATTTTATTTGCAAATGACATTCACCTTGCGCATGGTGTATTGTGCATATACTGTTTTTTTTCCTTTTCTTTTTTTTTTCTTTGGTTGGGAAACAAGATGTACTTATGATTTTTTATAGGCATATTTATTATCGGAAAACATTATAGTGCCTCATTCTTTTCTGGAAAATCTTAGGTTAATTAGTTTACCTCTAATTTTCTTTTATCTTCTAGAGACATTTATTTGAAGGGAGAGCATTTCATTTCTCCAAGCAGTTGTGATTTGGTTAATGAAATTGTATTTATTATTGCACTTTTGACTTGATTAATTTCTCTCCCTGTGTTAATTTTAGTTTTTTTTTCTCTTTCTAGAAATAGTTTGAAACCTTTCCTTTGTTCTGCCTTGAATGAGAATTTTTAAAACATGGTGTGAATTTATCTGTTCAAGTGCTGTTGTTTNTTTCACTGTTGATTTGATTGATTTCTCTTCATGTGTTAATTTTAGTTTTTTTTCTCTTTCTAGAAATAGTTTGAAACTTTTCCTTTGTTCTGCCTTGAATGAGAATTTTTAAAACATGGTGTGAATTTATCTGTTCAAGTGCTGTTGTTTGTTGTCATGTGTTTGCAAAGTGGTTGTTGTCTCTAAGAAAAAAGTTTCATGAAAATTTAGGTGATTTATGTCATTTACTTCATATTTTTACAGCTATAGTAGACAAAGTTGACTTGAATTTAAATTATGCTACGAATGACAAAATTTTCATACATGTTGTATAGTGCTATGTTAAAAATTTATAACCTTATTTTAAATTAAAATTTTTCTTATAAAATTTAATTATTACTATATTNTTCTGTTCAAGTGCTGTTGTTTGTTGTCATGTGTTTGCAATATGGTTGTTGTCTCTAAGAAAAAAGTTTCATGAAAATTTAGGTGATTTATGTCATTTACTTCATATTTTTACAGCTATAGTAGACAAAGTTGACTTGAATTTAAATTATGCTACGAATGACAAAATTTTCATACATGTTGTATAGTGCTATGTTAAAAATTTATAACCTTATTTTAAATTAAAATTTTTCTTATAAAATTTAATTATTACTATATTCTTCATCATTTATTTTCTGAAGGATGGATAGTGTCTCGTTTTTCCTTCATATTTTTACAGCTATAGTAGACAAAAGTTGACTTGAATTTAAATTATGCTACGAATGACATAATTTTCATACATGTTGTATAGTGCTATGTTAAAAATTTATAACCTTATTTTAAATTAAAATTTTTCTTATAAAATTTAATTATTACTATATTCTTCATCATTTATTTTCTGAAGGATGGATAGTGTCTCGTTTTTCCTTCATATTTTTACAGCTATAGTAGACAAAAGTTGACTTGAATTTAAATTATGCTATGAATGACATAATTTTCATGCATGTTGTATAGTGCTATGTTAAAAATTTATAACCTTATTTTAAATTAAAATTTTTCTTATAAAATTTAATTATTACTATATTCTTCATCATTTATTTTCTGAAGGATGGATAGTGTCTCGTTTTTCCTTCATATTTTTACAGCTATAGTAGACAAAAGTTGACTTGAATTTAAATTATGCTATGAATGACATAATTTTCATGCATGTTGTATAGTGCTATGTTAAAAATTTATAACCTTATTTTAAATTAAAAGTTTTCTTNTGAATGTCATAATTTTCATGCATGTTGTATAGTGCTATGTTAAAAATTTATAACCTTATTTTAAATTAAAAGTTTTCTTATAAAATTTAATTATTACTATATTCTTCCTCATTTATTTTTTGGAGGCTGGATAGTGCCTCGTTCTTTCCTTAAAAATATCATGTTAATTGTTACCTCAAAATGTTTCTTACCTTTTAAAGTAATTTTTTCAAGATAGAACTATTTAAAGTAATTTTTTCAAAATGGNCTGAAGGCTGGATAATGCCTCGTTCTTTCCTTAAAAATATCATGTTAATTGTTAGCTCAAAATGTTTCTTACCTTTTAAAGTAATTTTTTCAAGATAGAACTATTTAAAGTAATTTTTTCAAAATGGGACATTTTCTATTGTTGCATTGTTGAACTGATCGATTTGTCTTCATGTGTTAATTTTAGCATTTTTTTTTCTCTGTCTAGAAATAGTTTCCTTTACTTTTCCTTTGTCCTGCCTTCAATGAGAATTTTTAAAGCATGGTGTGAAATTTATTGGTTCAATTGCTATTGTCTGTTGCCATGTGTTTGCAAAGTAGTGGTTGTCTCTGAGTAAAAAGTTTTATGAAAATTTTAGTGATTTATATTATATTTTTATAGCTCTAATAGGTAAAGTTGACTTGAATTTAAATTATGCCATGAATGATGTATAATTTTCATGCATGTTGTATGGTTGATACTATAGTTAACCCAAATCACTATAAAAATAAAAAAAAAATATTATTGTTGAATTCAAAGAGAGTTACGGTGACGACTCTTCAAACAAGAAATAAATAATAATTAATATAAAACGACACAAGCAAACACCTCTGAAGTGTATCCTAGGGTGGTGGAGGTCGACTAGGTGGATCGGGATGGTTGGCGGGAGATGGCGGCAGCAAAGGAATGCTAGTGACAGCGATGGGGAAAAAGAATGGAGCAGTCCTGAGTGATGACAGCGAGGAGTTGGGGTGGATAACTATGGGACAACAAGAAGGAGGTGTCCCCCAGCAGTCTCGGGTTGTCCTAAGCGGTTGTAGCACAGTGGAAGGGTTGGGATAGAAGGAAGGGGGTTTGGTTTGGGCAGCACCAATGTTGGAAGGGATGGGAAGGTTGCTGGTCAGCGGATGACTTCAGAAAACAACAAACTGAGGGATGTTAAGGGCGACTGCAGCGAGGTATGGCGGCAAGGAGCAACGTGAGAGGATGTTGAAGGCTATGTAGCACCGACACTTCTAAAAATTTGATGTACCCGTGTCGAATATGTATCAGATGTTATGAAAAATGACAGTAATAAAACGAAAAAATAGATCGAGAAAAATCACACTAGAAAAGGCGACACAAGATTTACGTGGTTCGACAAATTGCCTACGTCCACGGAGCTGCAGAAGATTTTATTAGCTTTGAGGATTACACCGTCGACCACGTCGACTTACAAGAAAGAATTCTCTCTCTCTCTCTCTCTCACCTTCTCTCTCTCTCTAGACCGAGAGTCACACCAAGAAGAAGAAAAGATAACTTTAAACTGTTTGGAGAGTCATCTTCATCCCTGTAATCAGAGCCCCTTTTAAAGCTTCACAGTATCTAGCTTATTTTGGTAGCCCTTAATTTCATGATTCCATGGAATCATGCTTTAATGACCCATATAAAACTCATTAAGGCAAGCTATCAAATTCATTGCCTTTTTCTCTATAACAGGAGGGGCGGGAAATTAATCTGGTAAAACTTAATTAATTAAGTTTTCCTTAATTCTTCCTGTCAATAGAAGGCAACTGCTTTAAATAAAGATTGGGAATCATCAAGCTATGGCAGGGAATAAAATACATAAGGAAAAGAATTAAGAGCAGATAAATTAGAATCAATTTATCAAAGAATCTGTCGTAATAGGAAGTGGACCGGGTCTCCACCTTCCTCAACAATTCTCCCACTTGGAGACTGGGACACTAACTGCACCATCCATTGGCTGCACTGCCCTTTTCCTCAAACGTGATATCCTCCACCTCTGCAACTCAAAACCCCTGTCTTCAAGCTAGAAGACCAACTGAAGTCGAACACAACTTCAGTTTCTCAAGTGTGACGCCTTTGGTCAACATATCAGCAGGATTCTTGCTTCCACAAATTTTCTCAAGTAGCAATTGTCTGTCATCTAACAATGATCGAATAAAGTGATACCTGATCTGAATGTGCTTGGTCCTGGATTGAAATGCTGGATTTCTAGCTAGGAATATGACACTCTGGCTATCACTGTAGAGAGTGCCTTTCTGAATCTCCTTACCCAATTCCGCCAAGAAACTCTGCAGCCATATCATCTCCTTAGCAGCCTCTGACACTGCAACATACTCAGCCTCTGTAGTGGACAAAGAAACTGTCTTCTGTAGATTAGAGCCCCATGACACTGCAGTACCACCAAGAGTATAAATATAACCTGTAGTACTCTTCCTACTGTCAATGTCTCCAGCTAAATCTGCATCAACATAACCCTGTACCTCTAGGCTCTTTCCTGAGAAACACAAACAGGTTTCTGAAGAGCCTTTTAGGTATCTCAAAATCCACTTCACAGCTTCCCAATGTTCCTTCCCTGGATTACTCATGTATCTGCTCACAACTCCCACTGCATGGGCAATATCCGGTCTGGTACAGACCATAACATACATAAGTGAACCAATAGCTGAAGCGTAAGGAACCTTACTCATGTAGTCTTGTTCCTCCTCTGTCTTGGGTGACTGATTTTTGTTGAGTCTGAAGTGACTGCCTAAAGGTGTGCCAACTGGCTTGGCACTGTTCATATTAAACCTGCTAAGCACCTTTTTCACATATTCAGCCTGTGAAAGTTTCAACATGCCTTTGACTCGATCTCTAACAATCCTCATGCCAAGGATTTGTTTTGCTGCTCCCAAATCCTTCATTGCAAAATGCTCTGACATCTGCTTCTTCAGATTATTGATCTCATAAATATTGGCCCCTGCAATAAGCATATCATCTACATACAACAACAGGATGATATAGGAACGGTCAAAGTACCTGACATAGCAACAGTGATCTGCCTGACATCTGCTGTATCCGGCATTTTGCATGAAATTATCAAACTTCTTGTACCATTGTCTAGGAGCTTGCTTCAGACCATACAAGCTCTTCTTCAGTCTACAAACTGAATCTTCTTTTCCTTGTACCACGAACCCTTCAGGCTGGTGCATATAGATGTCTTCTTCAAGATCTCCATGAAGAAAAGCTGTCTTCACATCTAATTGCTCCAGAAATAGATCTTCGGTAGCAACCATAGCCAGAACCATCCTGATGGTTGTGAGTTTTACCACAGGAGAAAATATCTCAGAGTAATCAATGCCTTGCTTTTGTTGAAAGCCTTTTGCAACAAGTCTGGCCTTGTACCTTTTACTGTCATCAGACTCAGTCTTTACCCGGTACACCCACTTGTTGTGCAATGCCTTCTTCCCTGGGGGAAGTTCTGTCAGCTCCCATGTTTGGTTCCCTAATAAGGAATCCATCTCCTCCTTCATGGCCAACTCCCACTTGCTAGAATTTTCATCTACTAAGGTTTCTTCATAGCTCTGTGGTTCCCCACTGTCTGTCAGCAAGATGTAGTTTAAAGTTGGTGAGTAACGCTGTGGTGAATGTCTGCTCCTGACTGACCTACGAACGGTGACTGGAGTAGTAAATGACTCTGGACCTGTCTGCGGAATAATAGGAATGGGTGCCCCGGACCCATTCTCCTCCTCATTCTCATGTTCATCTTGCCCTGTGTCCTCTGGTAGATCATCGAATTCCACGAACTCGGACTTCCGAGGAGCTACTCCAGAATTTGTATTGGCCTTGTCCTTGTACATCATCTTCTCATTGAAAATCACATTTCTGCTTCTGATAATCTTCCGATCCTGATCATCCCAGAAACGATAACCAAATGTTTCGTCTCCATAACCAATGAAATAACATTTCTTTGACTTAGCATCAAGCTTGCTACGTACATCAGGATTGATTAGCACATAAGAAAGACAACCAAAAGTTTTAAGATGAGAAAATTTGACCTCTTTGCCGCTCCAGACCTCCTCAGGTAATTTACAGTCTAATGGGACAGATGGCCCTCTGTTGATTAGGTAAACTGCAGTGCTGACCGCATCTGCCCAGAAGGTTGGTGGTAGTCCTGCGTGCAATCTCATGCTCCTAGCACGTTCATTGATGGTCCTGTTCATACGTTCTGCAACTCCATTTTGTTGTGGTGTCCCCGGGATAGTCTTCTCCATTCTGATACCTTGAGTTGCACAGTACTCCTTGAATCCACCATCAATGTATTCACCACCATTGTCAGATCTCAAACATTTCAGTTTTAGATCTGTCTCCGTTTCAACCATAGCCTTCCAAGTTTTGAACACAGAAAATACATCAGATTTATGTTTCAGAAAATAAACCCATACCTTTCTGCTGTGGTCATCTATGAATGTGACGTAATAGCGAGAGCCTCCAAGAGATGCCACTGGGGAAGGCCCCCACACATCGGTGTGTACCAGTTCTAGTTTTCCTGCCTTTGGCACCCTGCCACCTTTCAGGAAACTGACCTTCTTCTGCTTCCCCATGATGCAACTTTCACACATGCCGAAATCAACGGACTTCAGTTCTGGTAGCTTGCCTCTGGACTGAAGCTCTTTCATACCTCTCTGACTCATGTGTCCAAGTCTGCAATGCCACATGTCTGCTGTGCTCTCTGCAACTGTGGTATCAACATTGTTAATTAGACCAGTTGTCATATATAGCGTACCAGTCTTCTTACCCCGAGCCAGTACCAGTGCTCCTTTAGTAACCTTCCAGGTGTTATCAGAGAACACTACTGAATGACCTCCCTCATCAAGCTGCCCAACAGATATGAGGTTCTTTTTCAGTTCAGGAATGTGTCTAACCTTTTGCAGGATCCATTTGTTTCTGTTAGGGAGTGCAATTTCAACATCTCCCATCCCCACCACGTTCAAAGCTGCTCCATCAGCCAGGTACACTTTCCCAAAGTCACCTGAAACATAGTTTCTCATTAATTCCCGGTGAGAAGATGTGTGAAAAGAAGCCCCCGAGTCCAGTATCCAGTCGTCAACAGAGTTATGAACTGCAAGCAATAACGCATCCTGCACTTCTTCAGTTACAGCGTTAGCACTGACGTTCTCCGTCTTTTTAAGATTTTTACAGTTCTTCTTTATGTGGCCAATTTTGCCACAATTCCAGCAGGTTGCTTGCTGACCAGGCTTTGACTTGCTCTTGCTTCTATGCTTTGATTTCGACCTTCCTCTGTTTGAGTTCCTATCTTGTGATCTCCCTCTGGAATCAACATTCAGTGCTGAACTCGAACCTGAGATCTCGCCAGAATCTTTCCTGCGCACCTCTTCAGCAAGAATCAAGTCACGAATATCATCATATTTCAGTTTGGTTTTACCTGCAGAGTTGCTAACTGTCATCCTCATGGCTTTCCAGCTATTTGGTAATGAAGCCAACAATATCAGCGCACGTATCTCATCGTCAAAATCAATTTCAACGGCCGATAATTGATTTGTAATAGTGTTGAAATCATTCAAATGTTGAACAACCGACACACCTTTCGACATCTTCAGGTTGAATAATTTTTTCATCAAGTGCACCTTGTTATTCGCCGATGGCTTTTCATACATACTTGATAAAGCCGCCATAAGATCTGCCGTCGTCCTCTCCTTTATGACATTATGAGCAACGGACCTCGATAGGGTTAATCGAATAACCCCCAGAACTTGTCGATCCAATAGATTCCAATCAGCCTCTTCCATCTTCTCCGGTCGTTTTCCTAGTAGTCGAAGATGAAGTTTCTTCTCATAGAGGTAATCCTCTATCTGCATCCTCCAGTATCCAAAATCCGTGACATCGAACTTCTCGATCCCTGAAACCTTCACTTCGTCTCCGGCCATCGTTCTTCCTCAGATC
>JXCR01109528.1:0-11640 GCA_002079205.1 Phalaenopsis hybrid cultivar
TACAAATGGGAAATCAATTACAAAGTCAAGGAGCTACAACTAGAAATATTGAGAATCAATTTAGGAAAATAGCAAATTCATTACGTAATAGACCCCAAGAACACTTCCTAATAATACTAAATCAAAGCCAAAAGTGCAGAATAAAGAGCAAGTAAAAGCCGTTCAACTTAGAAGCAGAAGAGAGTTGGAAGGTAGGGTTCAAAAAGAAAATGAAGTGGAGAGAGAAGAAATTGAAGAAACAAAAGAGGACACTCCAAATAATTCTAAAAGACCTATTTCTCCGCTGAAAATTGATTTAGAAAAACCACCACCTCCATTTCCTCTGAGACTTCATCAGCAGAAGTTGAATAAGCAATTTTTAAAATTTCTAGAAATTTTTAGAAAGCTTACAATTAATATTCCATTTTTTGAAGCCTTAGAACAAATGCCAAGCTATGTAAAGTTTATGAAGGATATTCCCAACATGAAAAGAAAGTTCAAAGATAATGAGACTATTGCACTTAGTGATGAGTGCAGTGCTATAATTCAGAAAAAGCTTCCAGAAAGCTTAAAGATCCTGGAAGTTTTACAATTCCATGTGCAATAGGAGACATATTTTATAGGAAAGCTTTATGTTATTTAGGTGCAAGCATTAACTTTGTCATTATCAATATTCCAAATATTGAGATTAGGAGAAATAACCCCTACTACTGTAACTCTGCAGTTAGCAGATCGTTCGATAACATACCCTAAACAGTTATAGAAAATGTCATAGTGAAAGTGGATAAATTTAGCCTTCTTGTTGATTTCATTGTGCTAGATATGAAGGAAGATAAAGAGATACCATCATTTTGGGGAGACCTTTCCTAGCCACAGGAAAAGTAATGATAGATGCGTAGAAAGCGAACTTAACAATGTGCGTCAATGATCAAACTGTTACTTTCAATATTTCAAGATCAATGAAATATCCTGCAAAAGGTAAAGATGATAAATGTTATAGGATGGATGTTATAAGATGTCTAAGTAAATGTCATTTCAAAATAACTTATGAAGAAAAATTCAAAAAAAATATTTGGAACACAAGCAAGAAGATGAATTAGATTGATGTGAAGAACTTTTTCAGGAAGATTCAAACTATGTTTGAGAAAGTTTTAAAATTTTGGACACGATAGACAAAGAGAAATCAGTTTGTCCATCAATTGAAAAACCTCCAGAACTTGAGTTGAAGTTACTTTCTGAACATTTAAAACATGCCTTCTTAGGAGATTCCTCTACTTTACCAGTTATAATTTCCTCAAAATAATGATGGATGAAGAAGAAAGGTTGATGAAATTTTTGAAAAATTTTTAAAAAGCCTTTGGATGGACAATTGATAATATTAAAGGAATCAGTCTTTCAATTTGAATGCATAGAATTCATATGGAAGAGAACTGCAAGCCCATGGTTGATTCTCAAAGGAGACTGAATCTTGTTATAAAAAAAGTTATTAAGAAATAAATTTTAAAGTGGTTAGATGTTGAAATTATCTACCTTTTTTCAGATAATGCATGGGTTAGTCCAATTCACTGTGTTCATAAGAAAGGAGGATTAACTGTAACTGTGAATGAACATAATGAATTAATACCTACTACACAAGTTATAGGGTGGTGAATATGCATTGATTTTAGAAAATTAAATCTTGACACTAGGAAAGATCATTTTCCATTACCCTTAGATCAAATGTTGGATAGACTAGCAAGACATAAATACTTTTGGTTTCTAGATGGATATACTGGTTATCACCAAATAAAAATATCTCCTGAGGATCAAGAGAAAACAACTTTTACCAGTCCTTATGGTACTTTTTCTTTTAGAAGGATGTCCTTTAGTTTATGTAATGCCCGTGGTACTTTTCAAAGATGTATGTGGCAATTTTTTGTGATTTAATTGGAAAAGGAATTGAAGTATTCATGGATGATTTTTCAGTATTTGGAACTTCATTTGACTCATGTTTAGAACATTTATCTAAAGTTCTTAAGCACTGTGAAGAAACAAATTTAGTCCTTAATTGGGAAAAATGCCAATTTATGGTAGCAGAAGGAATTGTATTAGGTCATCAAATCTCAGAAAATGGTATCGAAGTAGATCCTACTAAAATTCAAGTAATCGCTAATTTACTTTATCTAAAAAATGTAAGATTAATTACGAGTTTTTTAGGACATGCTAGATTCTACAAGTGATATATTAATAACTTTTCAAGGATTGCTAAGCCTTTATGCCATTTATTGGAGAATGATGCAATTTTCAATTTTGATGAAGCATGCCTAAAAGCTTTTAAATATTAAAAGTAAAATTAATCACTGCACCAATTATAGTTTCACCAAACTGGGGAAAACCTTTTGAATTAATGTGTGATGCTAGTGATTATGCTATAGGAGCTGTTTAAGGACAAAGATATGATAAAATTTTCAAAGTAATTTAATATGCTAGTAAAACTCTTAATGAAACTCAAATCAATTATACAACAACTAAGAAAGAGTTATTAGCAATAATATATGATTTTGATAAATTTAGATCATATTTAATTGAAACTCATTGTGTAGTGCATACAGATCATTCTGCTATTAAGTACTTAATGAAAAAGAAGGATGCTAAATTTAGACTTATATGATGGATTCTTCTTTTGCAAGAATTTGATTTTCAAATAATAGATTGAAAGGGGATTGAAAATCAAATTGTTGATCATTTGTCCAAGCTTGAGTTAGAAAAACCACTCTGTTTTGAAAAGAAAATTAATGAAAATTTCTCAGTGGAAAAATTGTTCACTATTAATGAGTGTTGTATTACGTGGTTGTCGGCTATTTTTTTCGAAAATAAGATTTTTAAATTTTTAAATTTGGAATTTAGTATATATATATAATGTAATTTTAATTTTTTGAAAATGGTATCCTTTATTTTTCTTTGAAAAATGATGAGACCAAGTAGATCTCATATATCTAATAGTTTAAATAGTTGAGCATAATACCATAAATGATATATCATCTTGAAGGATGGACGTATCACTTATTTGTAGGATTAACTATCTAAACTTAAAAATTTATGACTCTATTTTAGTCTGTGAAATTTATAGCCGACAAATTCCTTTATCTAATACACAGATTAGATAGGGTTTAGATTAATTTGGGTTCTTAAATTCCCTATCGAAGCAAGCCTCTATAGCTAATTACATCCTAGACAACCAAAATCACCTAAGCAACTCTCGATAATGATCGGAGGTTTCATCTTCAATAATTCAACAGTCAAGTTTCCATGATTGTTCATAGGAAAAAGTCAAATGGGTAGGAACAAATATTTCTACAATCCAAAGAAGTGAAAAATAGGAGATGTCGAAGATACTGAAGGAGATTTAGTGACATCTCAAACTAAGCTATGGTTTGGCTTTATGTCTTTGAAAGAGAAATTATTTCATGTTTCAGTCCTGCGAGTTATTTAGATATTCGGGACTTATATCTGTATGTCATATGCAAATAGCCCGAGCAAACGTGAGGATTTTTGTCGTACCGAACGACCACCTCACAATCCTATCAACTTTAGGACTTATATCATACAATATAAATTTGTAGAAAGTTCTAAAAGGTAATGTGAGGATTTACATCGTCTGAGACGAACGACCTCAGTGTCCTATAGTTATGCAATTTAAATTTATCAAGTTTGTGCATAAGCTCATCCTTCTGTCTTTAGTAGTTGTTTCAATCGTTGTCTGGAGATGAATCGTCAACCGAACACGTCGTCGTCTCGTTCCGAGAAGAGGAGAGAGAGAAGAGAGAATAATAAAAAAAAACCATGCCTCAAACGGCCTATCCTAGGGGATTGCACAAACATACTAGAAAGGTAGCAACTAAAGCATGAGTACTGGTAAATGTATATAGTACAAGAAAGAACAGACAAAGAGACTATGTTGTAAGATGTGGTAAAAAAATGCATGAGACATGTAGTGAAATACAGTACAGTACAAAATAAAAAGAAATATGCAGAAAATAAAGTACGGAAATTAAATAAATGAAAGCGTACCTAATCAAATTCTGCTAAAGCTTCAAAACAGGTTGCAATTGTATGATATAAATTGGTTAGGTAAACATTTGCATATTATAAAGGAAAAGTTAAATGATGAGCATATGAAAGTCTCAAGATGGGATATTAGATTTCAATTTGGGGATAAGCTCAGACTAGACCCCCTTTTCTCTTTATCTTGATCCCACAGGCAACTGATATATCGAGGACAACCTATCAACATCTTCTAGAGGCCACCAATGAATCACCCTTATAATCAGACACTCTTAAACCCTATCATTTAGTGAATATACGGACGAAGTAGTATCTGAACCCCTTAAAGTATGATGCACGTATACGTGAAATGTAGTATCTCAACTCAACAAAATGTAGTGTATATGTATGTGAGTGTAGTATCAATCTCTTGTGCAAGTGTAATATTTGTGTAAAACCCGTAGTATCTATTCTTTCCTAAGTGTGGTATCTGTGCAAAGATTTGTAGTATCTGTTCTTTCCTAAATGTAGTATTTATGCAAAGATTTGCAGTATATGTTCTTTCCTAAAAACCAATTCTAAGGCACTTTGAAAGAAGAGTCGTTGACTATTTAGGGGTGAAAGGACATCACACTAATTGAAAATTAATTTTATATTTCAGCTATAAACTAAGCTGTCAAATGGTTCTCTTGCATCATTGCCTGTTACCCCTCGTCTCGAACTAATAGGCCACCTCAATATTTCATATGCTCATCCAACAAATTTTTATATATCTCATATCAAGGAAATGGGAGAAGCAATCATTTAAGCCTTTCTATAACATCTATCTTCCACTTCTAAGTTTAAACTTTAAACCTATACATATGATCATTACATGCTCTATCAATTTCCCAAGGAGGAATATCCTTTCATTATTCGGGATGCTAAAGCAACTACCTAAAACATCGAATAATCCTAATATATATTCAAATAAGAGCAGTTTTCAAAAAAACCAAAAATGATTTTTAATGTATATTCAAATAAAATAACAAAGGGGAGCAAAGACTACAATATCTAAAACTAATTCTCATAGCCTAAAATAGCTTTCAATATATGTTCGAATAAGATAGCAAGAGGGTCAAGAATTGCACTCCAAAACTATTATTCCATAACAAAATAAATCTCCAGACATGCATTCGAATAGAGGGATTAAGAAGCTTAGAAACAGGGCCTAAACAGGTGTTAAAATGATCTCCTATATATGTTCAAACAAGGGAGTAGCAAAGAGAACCAAACCAAAATCCCAAATGCATTTTTCAAGCCATAAAAATGACTGCCAACACGTGTTCAAGCAAAGGACAATAAGGAGAACCAAAACCAAATCCCAAATGCATTTTTCAAACCATAAAAATGACTGCCAACAAGTATTCAAACAAAGGACAACAAAAAGCATTAAAAATTGAGCCCCAAGTGTATATTTTAAAACCATAAAATGAATTCCAGCTGATATTTGAACAAGGGACAGCAAAAAGCATAAAAAACTAAGCCTCATATATATCTTTCTCAACATTAAAACAGATCCCATCATGCATTCGAACAAAAGTAGTAGCATAAGGAGTAAAACCGAGTCACCAAAAATAAATTCAGCATGTATTGATAATCCAATTCGATATAACAATTTTTAAGATTCAAATAAACTTTCCGCATTCAAATATCTCTAGATTTTAAAAGAAATAATACACCTCATATGTTGATTTAGTGAGAAAGCTTTAGATGGCCTAGATATGAAACAATTCAATATCGTGTTTGTGAATATATAGTCACCAAGAGGTGCATATGAGAAATCTCCACGAGTAAATTTATATTTAAAGCAAAGTAAGTTTACTTCCCAATAAAAAGTATATAATAGAATTATAAAAGGATGTGAGAAAACTAATTTTTCAAACCACTTGGTACAAGTATTGAACCAAATCGGAAGATAGAAGAAGCAAAAGAAGTGACGTTATTATTTTTTTTTATTAAGCACAGATGTCAACATAAGAGAAGAATACCACAAAGGGGAATGTCACACCATTTCAAAAACCACAAATGACCTTATTAGTGTGCTAAGATTACTTGGATCCTGGATACCATCAAGAACTAACATCCATTAGGCAAAGGAAACCAAACTGAGCCAACAAGGGCTTAAAACTGAACCATATAAGTGTCATACTAAAGAACACAACTGAGCTAACATCCAAAGCCAAAATCGAGCCCATCATAGGGCTTAAAACTGAACCAAATAAGTGTCATACTAAAGAACACAACCGAGTTAACATCCAAAGCCAAAATCGAGCCCAGCAGAGGGCTTAAAATTGAACTATCAAAAAACAGATTCCAACCCCCCAAAGAAAGAGGTAATAAGAAGTAGCAAAACTATAGCCCCAAATTAGTATTTAAATCCAAAAGAAACTTCCAATATATGCATTCGAGTAAGGCAGCAAAGAAGAATAGGAAATTGGCCTTAAATAAGAATTTGAAATTGAAAGAAATAACTCCAAAATATTTTACTCGCTTAAGGGCAACAAGAAGAACAAGAACTGGTCTTGACTCTTCATTAGATCTAAAAGAAAGTTCTCCACATATATATACAAATAGATCATTAAAAGGAGCAGCAAAAATAGCCCTCAACCCTCATTAGATCTAAAAGAAAGTTCTTTATCTTATAATCTCATAGGTAGTATCACATGAATAACTAGTTCAGAAATTGAATCAACACCCTAAACTGATTTGAAATAGATTCTATGGTGTTAAAAAAGGCAACAAAGGAAGCAAAAAATTATAGCCCCAAATAGTTATTCTAAAAGCATAAGGAAATAATCCCTATATATGTATTCAAGTAAGAACAAAAAGAAGAACATGAACTATAGCATTTGATACCCAAAAGATCTCAACACATGAATTCGAATAGGGCCAAATAATATAATTGTGATATTAATCTATCAAAATCATGATCAAGAATAACCAGTTCTCAAAATAACTGAAATCTGACCTAAATTTCTCACTAGCTCAAGAAATGAAAAGAGTAAGAAGAAGTCACGAGATGAAAGCTTCCGGTAAAATCCCTCCAAAATCTTAAGGAAAAAAAAATGTCGTCCCCTTTCTTTCCCCCTTGGGGGTATTTATAGCCACCTAGAGGGCTAGGGCTCACCGATGGTGAAAAAAAAGGGGAGGTGATAAGAAACACCTCAAAGGGCAAAGATAACATTCAAATTCAAGAACGAAAAGGTTACTGGACTTGTTTATGCGGGAAAGTCTGTTACAACGGGCTACCGGCAAGGCTACAGGCGACGAGGGCTCGGAAAGGGAAGGGATGACTGACAAACCGGCAAAGGTGACTCCACGGTCCGGCTAGGGAAACGAACAGAGGTGTGAGGGAGAGTTTAGATTTAGGATAATAAAACCTTTTTTATTATTATTTAAAAAAAGATTTATTATTATTATTATTTTTTCTGAATGAAAATATCAAATTATGTTAAATTCATTTGTGTACGGTGCCCTAACAAAATGGGTATCCTCCCTAGCAATAGCGGAGTCCGTTTCGTCATCCGGAATCATCTGGACAAATTTGTTGTTGATCGCGTTAAATTAACTTTGATTCGCACGTGGCACGACAAATGAAATTATTTTGACCCGATCGGAGCCGTTTAACGAGTATATTATTGACCGATTCTTACATAAGTGATGACTAAAGTTAAACATATCGCTCGTAGAGGTAAGTCAAACATCGCACGCGCCACAGTGTCCACCTACGTCTTTCAAATTTCTATAGGAGCTCAATTAGAGCTTCAATATGTCAGCTTTTTGATTGAATCAAACGAATATTGAGGATGTAAAATCATCCATGTGAAACTACAAAGAGTGAACAAATGGCTTGAATTTCTAAAAGGGATTGGTCAATCAAACTTGACTATGCTTTGTGGGCTTATAGGACTGCATGCAGAACTCCTGTAAGAATGTCCCCATATAGGCTAATATTAGGGAAAGCTTGTCACTTACCAGTTGAACTTGAGCATAAAGCATACTGGGCGATTAAAAAGTTCAATTATAATTTGAAAGATGCTGGTTAGAAAAGATTATTGTAATTAAATGAGCTTGAAGAGATAAGGAATGAATCTTATGAGAGTGCCAAAATTTATAAATAAAATATGAAGTTGTGGCATGATCGAAAGATTTTTACTAAAAATTTTCAACCATAGCAACAAGTTTTGCTATATAATGCAAGGTTAAGATTATTTCCATGCAAACTAAAGTCCAGGTGGATGGACCCATTTTTTGTGATGAAAGTTTATCCTTATAGAGCTGTGAATATTCAAGATCCTAAATATGAGAAAATATTTAAAGTTAATGGACATAGATTGAAACCAGATTTAATAGGGGATCAGCATAAACTTAGTGATGGAATGATGTTGGGTCAACCAAAACAAGCACTGGTTACGTCGGGCTGATGACGTAAAAGTAAGCGCTTTGTGGGAGGCCACCCATAGTTATCAGAGTGTTTTTAATTTGATTGTTGTTTTGTGTGTGATTAAGAAAAATGGGGTAGTATTTTTGAAACTATTATGTGTTAGTAAAGATTTTAAGGCTTTATTTAGTGACCAAGACATGTTACAATGAGAACTTGGATGTTAAGTTGACTAGTGCAAAAATGTGCACTAGCGTTTAAGCGCCAGATCCGACATTTAAGCATGGAATTTTAAACACATGTGCAAAATTAATATTCTAGAAGGTTTAACCGCCATTCAGTTTGTAAAAACATGCCAAGGTAGTTTCTAAACATGTCAAGGAGTTATTGGAAGGATTTAGGCCTACAAATAGAAGGGTTTTGTGAAGGAATTTCACCCTAGATTATTTCTAGCCCTAAAAGTCTAAGCGAAAGTGAGATTTAGAGAAAATGTGTTCATGGGAGATGGCTTTGAAGAAGAAAGAAGAAACCATGTGGAAGAGTTTCATTAGTCAAAGTGCACAAGAGATGTATAACAGTTTCTTAGCTGTTAGTATTGAAGGGATATCAAAGAAGATCAACAAAATTGAGAATACTATGACTTTATTGGAGACCAAGGTACTTGAGTTGTATGAACCTCTAGAGCATATTGGATGGCAATTGAAGATGCAATTTAGCCACACAAGTTATATAGAGGAAGAGGATAAGGCGATGTTCGTAAAGTAGAAGTGGATTGAAGAAGACAATATCAGAGCTCGTCACCACCATTCGTTTTATCAACTCTATATTCATGGAGAGACTAATGAAATATAGGAATTTGTTCCTTCAAATGAAGAATGGAATTAAGTTTAGTGTTAGAATTTGTGTGTTAGAAGTTGTTGTTTTCAAGTGATTTAGTGTTTAAGTCATGTTTTTAGTATTTATGACTTCTTATATGTGTTTAATTGTGAAATGATTGCTATGTATTTCTATTTAGAAAAATTTTCTCATCCAAGACTATTTAGAGTGAGAATTAAGTGTTTGAAGGTATTTGTACCTGTTTGTAAATTAATATAAGTTTGTTTGTGTGAAAATTTGTGTTATTTTTAGCATCAAATTGAAATAATTATTATGGAGAATTTTGAGAGAGAGAGAGAGAGAGAGGGGAGTTATAGGAAGTTGAAAATAGTAATTTAAGTGTCATGAGACCATTTAGGGGTGGTTTACTTAGGCAAATAGTGGATTTTACTTTAATTTGAAAATTTTGAAAATCGTGCACTGGTGCCTAAGTGCCACATCTCGCACTTAAGCATGAGCCAACCTGAGAGGCAGGCGCCAAAGCGCCATTTACCCATGCTTAAGCGCCGGTTCACAAAAATCAGTACGCAAACGATTAAAAGTGAAATTTCAGCCCAAAAATCACCATTTTTAATGCTATCGTCACCTTCAACCACTCGAGTTCACGATTTTTTAGGGCTAGGGCACATCTAAAGTGAAGATTTCTTGATGGAATCAAGTGAAATTTGCTAGAGTCAAGTTGCTTTAGGTAATAGCTTTACTTCTATGCAAAAAATTTGGATTTTCACTATGTATTTTGAGCACGTTCGGAGAAATTCAAATATTCACTACTCATGGTGAAAAATGAGAAAAAGATCTGTGGAAATTGCATGGGAAGTGTCGTTTTTACATTGGAAGTTTAGTTTGGTAATTTAGACTTGATTTTTTAAGTTATTTTTAGAATTTATAAAATTTGTAGAATGACACCAAGAATGAAGAGGAGCAAATGAAAGGGCCCTTTTGATTTGAGTAAATTTGTTAGTTCGTAGGCTCAGGATCGGTACAGTGATGCATTACAATCACGAAAACTGATTCAGAAGCAGTGTAATAGGAATCCAAGTAGAGATGTAGAGGATTTGATCATTTGCCGACAGTGGGAATGATTCTGTTGTTTCTCTACTGCGGCGGTTATTTCTATTGTTAGGGTGTTCTATGCAANCCAACACAATATGCATATATCCACAACAGAAGTTCTATATTTATTACTGATTCAAGATAAGGAGAAAGATATTTTCATATTTATTATTTTTTCTTCTACAAAAACTCAAGTTATCTTTTAAGTTTGTTGTGTTTTTGTCAAAATATTAAAATTACCAAAAAATATTTAAACTTTCTTTACTGCGAGAACGTCTTTAGTTTATATAATTGTCTTTTTAAAAATAAAAAGTTTTCCAAAAAGTACATATTGCATATCTTCTCTATGGGTTCGATATTCAGGTCTTAATAAAAAAGTCTTATATTTCTTGATAATGATACGCATACTTGCGTAGTATCCCAATATATATAAATTAAAAGTTAAATTCTTATGTTTCTTTAAGATCAAATTTTTGGTTTTGTTGTGAAATAAGGAAATATAAGTGAAAAATATAATCATAATTATTATTATACTATTGCATAGCCGGGGAAGTGAAGTGAAAATTATAAAGAATCTATTAAATTAAAAGCAAATTTCTATTTTTAGAAAGTTTTATTTAAATTGTAAGTTATTGTATTTTAATTTGTGTTTGTTTAGTTTTATTTTATTTTATGTTAGTGTATGTATAGTTCAGGTTCTGAAGGACTAGTGCCCTACGATTCTGAATTAGAGAGAACTGTTAGAGAAATCAAGAAAACCAAAAGAATTAAAAATCTTAAAAAATCCAAAAAATTATAGAAATGACAAACCAAAATGATCAAAATGTTGAAATTCATCAAGCGTTTAGACCTTTAAGATATTATGTTAACCCTTTCGTATATGAACTTCATTGTAGTATTCAAAAACCTATTGTAGTGGCTAATTCATATAAGCTTAAACCTGCATTTATCCAAAGGGTTTCAAATAATCAGTTTGGGGGATCATCAACTGAAGATCCAAATTTACATCTTGCCAATTTTCAAGAATTAATTACTACAATTAAATACGATGGTTTATCAAATGATGCCATAAGACTTATGTTATTTCCTCTCTCACTCAGAGATAAAGCTAAGATATGGCTGAATTTGTTAGCACCTGGATCTATCAGAACTTGGGGTGATTTAGCACAAAAATTCCTTGTTAAATATTTTCCACCATAAAAAACTGCGAAGCTTAGAAATGATATTACATCTTTTAATCAGATTGAAGGGGAATCTATTTATAAAGCATGGGAGAGATTAAAGAA
>JXCR01109530.1:0-28167 GCA_002079205.1 Phalaenopsis hybrid cultivar
AAATTGATCAAATTAGATCACCTAACATTTTTAGGCCTAGATCAATATCAATGATTGATCCTAAACCTACATTTAATTAAAGGTAGGAAATTTTAATCGAGAATTATAATTTTATATGAAGAATAATAAACTTAATATACATATGAGCACATACATATAAAGTTATATATTTTCAATTTTTACGTTTACCTCTAACTTATCTTAAAAATATTACGTGCGGATAGAGAAGGTGCAGATACGTGCGAATTTGGTGGTGTTCATCACAATACCACCAATCTGCACATATGAATATCACAGGCAATATTTCCTCGTAACTCATGCACATTAATAGTTTCTTATTTCCTTGGGGTTTAATTCAACAATGGCTATTTTGCAGGGGGGAAGTGGGTATGCCAAAAACATAATATTCAAAAACATTATAATGAAGAATGTCCGAAATCCAATTATCATAGATCAAAACTACTGCGACTCCACCAAGCCATGCGCTCAACAGGTAAATCAATAAGCACTCACAAGCGAAAATATACACTTAAATTCTCACTCTCCGTTAGAGAAACTTATGTAATCATTTTTCTGTAGACAAACTAATCATGAGTTAAAAAATTAGTTTTTGTTTGGATGAAAAATTTGACACGTCTCATGCAAGATTTCAATAACAGTTTAATTATTACACGCAGAAATCTGCAGTGCAGGTGAGCAATGTACAGTACAGCAACATCAAGGGAACAAGTGAATCAAATCTGGCAATAAATTTCAGCTGCAGCAAAAGCTTTCCATGCAGCGGAATAATATTACAGGATATCAACTTGGTTATGAGTTCTGGTAAATCCGCTAACAGCTTCTATGAAAATGCCAAGTGGATTAAGGAAGGGACAGTCAACCCTTCACCCTGAGATTCAAGCTGCATTATATATGGAATAAATTTGTTGTAAATAAGGAATGCATATGTATAAATATTCTACTGTTTTATACTTGTTCAGATATGATNATGATAGATATATAGAATAAATTTGTTGTAAATAAGGAATGCATATGTATAAATATTCTACTGTTTTATACTTGTTCAGATATGATTGTTTCATTCAGTGTATGCATAGTTGATGGATGAATAAAATTCAGAAAAATAAAAGTTGACTTTTATAAAAAGCTTTAGATGCATGGTTGGTTTGATTCTTTGGACGCTTGGGCTATAAAAAAAGGTGATATATGAATGATTTGATTCTTAACTTGGGATAGATAAAAATATGTTGCTCTGAGTCATTGTACATCTGTAAAATTCTCATTGCATACTTAGCCTATATAGCTAACATTTAAATCTTCAAGACTACTCAGCTCCAAACAAACCTGGGAAGGAAGAAAAGGGAAAAAACAGAGGAGGAGAAGAGAAGTCGGGGAGAGGAGAATAATTTCTCTTAGAATATGGATATGGAAGCTAAATCAGAATATTATCAGAGGCTGTGGTCTGATCAAGAGCAGGATAGGATAATTAACTCCATATTCCAGATGAGAAACAGAAACAGAGCTGGCTTTCTATGAAAAGGAATATACTAAAAGCCAATAAAGTGGATGAAAGGTAAGGGGAGGATTACGAACTAACGTGGTTGATGCTACAATTTTGTTGTTGACAAGAAGGTAATCTATCAGGGATTATCTAACATGATGAAGTGGATCTGATACCTCCACTAATTAAGAAAAAAATAAAAAGAAAGGTCTTTTGGCATGTGTTGCCTGATGATTACATGTCAAACGGTTGCATAATTAATATATATGAAGAAAAATATTGTATCCGGCCTCACATAGACCATATTGTCTTCTTGAGACCCTTTTGTATGGTGTCTTTTCTCAATAAATGCAACAAAATGTTTAGAAAAAAATTACATATCGTATATCCCGACGAGTTCAGAGAACCCTTGGAGATTCCCTATTCGTGTGATCGGCCTTAGTGCTAAAAGAAAATGGGACAGATGCCGCCAAGCATTGTATTTCAATGGTGTTTTATCGAAGGATCTCCATTACTTTCTGAATGATGGATGAGAATAAGGTATCGTACAAATATCGGCCAGATCTGGGATGTCTTTAAGGGTTGTAATTTCTTGAGTTGTGATATTCTTCAAAATAACACATTTCTATGTATACTTGAAGGATCTAGGCTGATCTTATTTGATCATTAACTGAGTTTTTGAAAGTACCTTAGAATAAAGTTATTTTTGCGTAGCTCTTGATGCACATGTTGGTTTCTTGAAATGAGAAAGAAGAGATAGCTTAAGAGAATTGTTGTAGATTGAAGGGAAAATTAGAACTACACCTTTTGTGTAGTCTTACTATATTTTGAACTTGGAGCTAATAACAAACTTCCAAGAAAAAACCTAAAAATTAGTCAAGAAAGTAACAAGAAACAAAATTCAAGAAAAAATAGCAACTAACTCATAAGATTAAGGAACAAACTAAATTCAAATAAACCTAGACTCAATAAGCAATCCTAAGCATATATTCCAACACTTCACCTTGCTTTAGAAGCCGCGAACACCAAATTTCTGCCTTAGAAACTCAAACTTGTTGTTTGGAAGTGACTTTGTAAACAAATTTGCCAACTGATCTTCAGATTTGCAGTAAATCAGAGTAAAAAATTCTTCTTTCTGCACTTCTTTTAGAAAAAATAATTTGATGTTGAAATGCTTAGTGTTCCCTTGAAACACGGTGTTATGAGAAATGACAATGGTACGAATATCGACACTATTGGTAGTCAATTGCATGTTGTCACCAGAAACCCTAATGAGTTTTGAATCACTTAAGCAAGCTATATCGACATCGTCTTCCAAGTCCGCATGTTTTGTCATTGGCACCGTTTTAATGATAGTTGAGCTTGACTTAGGTTTTTCTTTCAGCACTTGTTTTGTGGAACTTTGTTGCCTTTGAACTTGAGAATGTAAAGTAGTCACAAATGTTAACAGATCCTCCATTTATTTTACAACGAACAATGTTTTTTCAGCGACATCTTTTAATTGAGCTTCTGCATCTTCCTGTGAAACCCTAGTGCTTTCTTCAACTTGAAGTACAACCCCTTGTAATAAAACAAAATGTTCTCTAGCTTTTGCGAGCTTAGAACGCCAAAAATGTGCCTCTTGAAGAGCAGAGTCTCTCTGCTTGAACACGATCTCTCTATCTCTGCTAAATGCTGCAACCTTTTCTTTTGATTCTTTTAACTTAAGAATGGTTTCTTAAAGTTTTTTTATTTGAATCATTGGTCAGTCATTCAATTTCTGTGTAAGCAAGCCTCCTCTTTTCATCCATAGCAAGATTTGTAGATGCAGCTACTTCAGGAGCCTGAGTTGTCTCAGTTAACTTGTCTGCTAACTCACGTATGGTTGAATCTCTTGTATGTATATCATTGGTCAATTGCTGAAGTTCTTCATCCTTAACTCGAAGTGTTTCCTTCATTATTGTAAGATCATCTAAATGGCCTTCATTACCCTCATTAATCTATGAAACTTCTAGTGAGTGGGCATATTTTACAGAGTTTTAATTGGGAAAAGAGCCAAAAACCTCCTGCTCCTGCATTGGATTGAGTGAAAAACTCATCCCTTCCATCTTAACTTCAAACATCCTTTGGCCTGTAGCATCCTCTATCACACAAGCCTTCTCCATAAACATCACTTTGAATCCCTTTTCTATTAATTGACCAACACTAAGCAAGTTTTGATCAATATCTGGTACATAGAGAACATCGGTGATCAACTTGATTCCTAAACACCTTGCAATGACTACGGTGTCCTTTCTTTTGACTGCAATATATTCACCATTCCTAATTCTGACCTTCTTGGACTTGGTGCTCTTCAATTCCTTGAACAACTCCTTGTAATGTGTCATATGATTAGTAAAACACTATCAATGAGCCAATTTTCACTTGTTTTAGAACTCGTGAAACAAGTTGCAACAAAAAGCTGGTCATCTTCTTCTTGATCTGCCACTTGTGCTTCATCTACTTTTTGTTGATCTTTATTCTTTCAAATGATAGCTTCATGTCCCATTTGATTGCACTTGTTGCACTTTGCATATGGTCTTCTCCAGCATTTGAAAGGAGGATGACCTTTCTTACCACAATGTCGACAAGGAGGGTAATATTTCTTTTGTCCACTTGTAGCTTGAAATTTCTTATTCTTTGGCCTCCTATTCTTTTCATCATCTTGATGCTTGACAAGAAGAGCTCCTTCGACGGCTCCTTCTTGCCTCATCACACGCCTCTCTTTCAAAGCAATTTTTGACAAATCCTTTGTGTTTTCTAAGGTGGTGATGATAGCCTCAAATCTTTTAGGTACTATTACAAGGATTTTCCAAACAATCCTTGAATCTTCCAGAGAAGAACTCAATAATTTGACACGATTGCTATGTTGATTAGTCTGTCAGAGTACTCCTTTATGGTTTATGCCTCCTTAATCTTTTGCAATTCAAAGTCACGAATCAAGTTTAGCACCTGCATCCCTCGAATTCTTTCATCTCCTTCATACTTAAATTTGAGATAATCCCAAATCCCTTTTTTCATTTTCAACGACATGATACGAGTGAAGATCGTATAGAAAACTACAGCAAACAAACAAGCTTTTGCCTTGGACTTCTTTGTCTTCTTCTCCTTTTGTGCTTTGACTTGTGTTAGGTGGGATTTTCAGGGAGACGAGGAATATCATAATTTTCTTCCACTACTTCCCAAGGATTCAAAGCTTCCAGGTTCGTCTCCATGCGGACTGCCCAGATCCGTTAGTTGTCTCCATCAAACAATGGTGGAGCAACTGAGGAAAAACTAGCTTTGATCTCCATTGCCACTCAAATTCACACACAGGTCCCGTAAGAAGAGAACTCTGATACCAAATTGTTGGTTTCTTGAAAATGAGAAAGAAGAGATAACTTAAGAGAATTGTTATAAATTGAAGGAAAAATTAGAACCACATCTTTTGTGTAGCCTTACAATATTTTAAACTTGGAGTTAATAACAAACTTCTAAGAAAAAGCCTAAAAAGCAGCCAAGAAAGTAACAAGAAACAAAATTCAAGAAAAAATAACAACTAATTCCTAAGATTAAGGAACAAACCAAATTCAAATAAACCTAAACTCAATAAGCAGTCCTAAGCATGTATTCCAATAGCATAGACTGACAGTTGATTGCAGCGTATGGTTGATGCATGTGGTTGATATACAGTGTCGATACACAAACTGACAGTTGATTGCAACATATGGCCGATATATGACATAAAATATTGATGCAACGTTGATATACAATGTCGATACACAGTCGAAGATTGATATACAGTGATGATACGCAGTTGATAAATATAGTTGATAGAATGACATTCATATGATATACAAACATTGGTATACAACTGATGCATTGTTACACATCACATGAGGTTTTATTAATGATTGGTTGTTATAGAGATTTATAGTTTTCTCTATGGATGATGTTATAATTGACTCATAATTAGCCAAGACAATGACAAATTTTTAATTACATTGAAGTTATTAAAGAACTATGAAAGCTTCTAACTTGGTGAACCGGGTCTACTTGGGAGGCCTCATCTTGTTATAATTAGATGAGGGAGGCATGTAGAGGAGAGACTACTACAAGGACTAAGAAAGAAATCACACCAAGAAGTCCAAAAAGAGGAAGAAAAGAACCAAGAAGAAGAAGTAGGGGAAAGACTTCAAGAATTGAGGGAAAGAGTCTCAGATCTTGTATCGACGTAATTTCGAGAGGGAGAGATCTAGAGGTGTACTCATTCCTCAATGTAAAAAAGCCTTATAATTCTTCTTTGACTTAGTAAATTTGTTGGTGATTCTCTCCCATGGATGTAAGTTTATGGACCGAACCACATAATTCGTTGGAGTTGTTGTGTTATTGTGTTACATTCCATTTCCTGCAGTTTTTTTCTCTGTTGTCTTGTTTTCTTTTGGTTTGCTGCTTTTTTTTCCTTTTATCCTCCCATTCAGCTGTCCATATTGCCGAAGCACTGCAGGTGCCTTTCGGCAATCCCAGATTTGGCCTGTAGCAAGTTCATCGGTAGTTCTATTCTCTAGCTACAGGGAGTTCTTTAGTCTGCAGGCGTTCGACAGTAAAGTAGTTCGAAGGAAGAAGAGATTCTTATTCCGCCTAGGAAAGGGTTCGACACTTCTGTCTACAGGAATGCATTAACTGCAGGTGTCTTCGGCAATTCCAATCCTTGCCTTGTGGCAAGGTCTTTGGCCGGGAGTTCGAAGAGTGAGGAAGACGACAACATTCGGGATTCTCTTCTTTGAAGACCGAAGCACTGTTCTTCCATTCCTTCAGCTGTCCAGCAAGGAGCTCTTTGGTGATCCATTCCTCTACAACACAAGGAGTTGTTCTTTGGTATCAAGAGAAGTTCGGCTGACAGTTTTTTCCATCTAACTCAAATTGTAGGAGTTATTTCGTAATTTTTTCAGATGTTCGGTGGGGCAAGATTTACAACAGATGATTTACTAGATGGATTTGCATTCATTTTCAAGACATCAATAAAGGAGATTTTTGCTTTTCTTCTAAATTGTGCTAACATTCAACTGCTTACAACTGTTTTGATGTAGTATAATGCGACCGATTGAATGACAAACAATTAGTATTCTCTAGCATAAAAAAAAAAAAATTTGATGAACAAATAAACAAAATAGAAGAAAGGAATAAAAGAAAATAATAAAACAGTAAAACAAATGGAAAAAAAAATTAAAAAACAAAACAAAACAAAAATTGAAATAAAATTAAGGCCAAACAAAATCGAAATAAAGATAAACAAAACACAATAAAACAAATCAAATCAAAATCAAAATTTTGCACTTTCCATCCTAATCCATAAATCAAATCATTCCAAGATTTAGGGACAAGACCCCCTAAATTTGATCAGACATCCTTATTCTACTGTTTTATACAAGTTCAGATATTATTGTTTCATTTAGTGTATGCATAGTTGATGGATGAATAAAATTTCAGATAAATGAAAGTTGAATTTAAGCTTTAGATGCATGGTTGGTTTGATTCCTTAAGACAGTTTTTATATAAAGAAATAACTATATGTTACCCGGAGACATTGCACGCTAGGGCTATAAAAAAAAGTGATATATAAATGATTTGATTCTTTAAATGGAATAAATGTCCTAGTATCTAGGTATCTATATCATTGAAATTGCTTTGAAGGTGTTTGTTTTCACATCTACATAAGAAGTCCACCTGCATAAAAAAGTGATGATAAGTTCATAGTCTTAGAAACTTTTTTATTGCCATTATTTTATAGTTCATAATCCTTTTAACCAAGCTAGATAAAGCTATACAAAGGTTTAACAAGTAAGTATTAAGAGCAAAAATAAGATATTTTTCGAACATTCTTAGTTGTAGATATGACATCCAAATATGAGCAATTAGGCATTGATTAATGGGGGTCAACAAATTTTGAGCATTTGTTAATCCTCATAAAGAGCCACTCAACATTAAAGATTGTACATAAAAAATATCTAAAATATTCCTCCACTATAGAAATTATAAAAAATAATTGTAACAATTTTTCAGAAAATATATATTTTTCACAGTATGAAAATAAACTAATATATTATAGAAGGGAAAGTTGTTAGTAGAAATCAAGTTAGATGGTTGAAGTGGTGGAATACATCTAGCCTATTGTGTGATAGAAAGGTACAGCTTAGGCTTAAATGAACCTTTCATAAGATGGTGTTGAGACCTACAATGCTTTATGACACATAATCTTATCCTATAAAAGAGAAGCATAAAATTAAGTATAAAGTTGCTGCGATGAGAATGATGAGGTAGATGAGTGGCTTTAAACTTAGAGACAAAAGGTGAAGCAAATTTATTCGTGAAATGGTTGGAGTAGCTAAAGTGTTGAACAAAATTAGAGAGAGCTGCTTAAGATGATTTGATCAAATTAAATATCGACCAACTAATGAGCTTATTAGTAGAGTAGATATTTTATATTTAAGTAACATTAAGAAAGCTAGAGGTAGACCTTAATAAAATTAGGATTATTGCATAAAATTGATATTAATTTATTAGAATTAAATGAAAATATGACAATTAATAGGATAAAATAGAGAAAAAAAAGATTTATGTAGCTGACTCCACTTAGTGTGATAAAGGCTTGTTGTTGTTGTTGTTTTGTAGCATGTTCCATAAGTAAAAAGTTTTCAAGGATTCCATGAAATTTTGTAAAGTAGGAACAAAAAAGAAAAAAATTAATTGCATACAATTGCTCTTTCCCATCATGTTTGTGACTAAGGTAAAGAGATTATTTCTATATTAACAAAGAATTTCTTACATACCATGATTTTGCAACTGGGTCAAAACTTTGCTTGAAGTGGGCACCAACAAGTTGCCACATTCTGGTTGTAGCTTCATTGAGTTTTTTAATATTATTCATCTTTTGTTTTTATTTTTTAATATAGATATGTTTTCCACATCACTCTACCTTCCTCACATTGATATCCTTATAGTAAGTGTCAAGGTAATCCATTATGCACCAGCACCCCTTAGCGAAGTCCTCCTTAGTACTAGCATCCCTTGTATTTTTGTTCCTCATGAAGGGCTCCTATTTGAAACTTAGTTTTTTTAATAATATCAATCAAAATCTTAAAACTTACTTCCTTGGCCAGCTCTACTTATTTATCCATATTTTACTTTAAGATCTCATCATGCTTCCTCTTTCAACCATGTATCATCAAGCTACTTAAAAAATGAATCCCCTCAAATTTATACTTTCGCCTCTTATGTTATCCTCCCTATCTCTCTCTATCCTCTTAAAAATAAGCTCTTTGTCATTATCAATTTGTTTTGATTTTATCTCCTTATGTTTTCCCATTCCCCGTCCCATAAACTATTATTATTTGTATATACAAGCATGTTACTATCAACCAAATTACATTTACTTGCAAGTAGCAAACCCAATAATTTTTTTCTTGAATGACTTTCAACTATTTCTTCTTTATACTTGTAAGAATCTTATTAATTTTGACAAGGAACTAAACAAATTGATAACTTTCTTTCAGCTTTCTTTTATTTATAAGTTCTTTGATGAGTGTTTTACTTTGTAGAGTATAGAGTAATAACTGAAAGCACATTGTTCTCTGGTTAGATATTAATTTTTTTACTAAATCCTAAGAAATACTTTGTTAATAGTTTCATGTGTTGAATAATATTTTGTATTTTTAATCAAAGTTCTTGAGTATTGAGAGGTTATTCATGAGGATTAGGATATGGTTCTAAGAATTTAGCTATTGTTATGAATAGTAACTATTCTTATTTGAATATCATTTCAACTTCTCAAAGTCCATCTATTTAATTAATTTGAGTTTCTTATTTTCATTTGGCTTTCCAACTTGGCAAGTATATATGCAAAAAAATTTTTTGTTATCGCTCTATCTACACTATGCATTGCTTGACCACTTTTTGAGTTTTTTACCTTTCTATGAATTTTCAGTTGTTCTTATTTGAATATCATTTCTACACCTTAGAGTTTATTTATTTAATTGATATTATTTTCTTTATTTTAAGACATATATTTGGTAAATACTTATCAATGGACGTTCTTAATATCCCTCTATCCAAATTATTTATTGTTCAAGTATTGGTTGAAATTGATTNGATTTTTTTTCTTGAATGATTTTCAACTATTTCTTCTTTATATTTGTAAGAATCTTATTAATTTTGATAAGGAACTAAACAAATTGATAACTTTCTTTCAGTTTTCTTTTATTTATATGTTCTTTGATGAGTGTTTTACTTTGTAGAGTATAGAGTAATAACTGAAAGCACATTATCTCTAGTTAGATATTAATTTTTTACTAAATCCTAAGAAATACTTTGCTAATAGTTTCATGTGTTGAAGAATATTTTGTTTTTTTAATCAAAGTTCTTGAGTATTGAGAGGTTATTCATGAGGATTAGGATATGGTTCTAAAAATTTAGCTATTGTTATGAATAGTAATTATTCTTATTTGAATATCATTTCTACTTCTCAAAGTACATCTATTTAATTAATTTGAGTTTCTTATTTTCATTTGGCTTTCCTACTTGTCAAGTATATATGCAAAAATATTTTTGTTATCGCTCTATCTACACTATACATTGCTTGACCACTTTTTGAGTTTTTTACCTTTATATGAATTTTCAATTGTTCTTATTTGAATATCATTTCTACACCTTAGAGTTTATTTATTTATTTAATATTATTTTCTTTATTTTAGCACATATATTTGCTAAATACTTATCAATGGCCCTTCTTACTATCCCTCTATCCAAATTATTTATTGTTCAAGTATTGGTTGAAATTGATTATGTCACATAATATGCCTCTAAATTTATTTGAAGTGCTTCTAAGAATTTTGATTATTATTAAAAAAATAATAAAGAGGATGCCAAGTATTTTTAGTACTCACCATTACTTATTTAGGCATTAGGGATCTTTATGCATTCTTATATAAAGTCACATTTAAAAGAATTTAAATGACACAAATACTAAACATCTAACACATTCAAACCTGTCTCACTAATGGCTATTCCTACTAACATGGTTGCTTCTATGCCGTTTTTTTTTTCTTTTTCTCCATCTTGACCTCCACTTTCAAGGATCCAATATTTGGTTTAGTAAACCATTGTATTCAAAATGTTGTTGTTGACCAAAGATTCTATTTAACTCTCTTTATTAGCCTCTAGTGCCCAATTATGAAACAATCCCAATTGAATAGATAATGTGTGATGGCAAATTTTCATNGGATACTAAACATCTAACACATTCAAACCTATATCACTAATGGCTATTCCTACTAACATGGTTGCTTCTATGCCGTTTTTTTTTTTTCTTTTTGTCCATCTTGACCTCCACTTTCAAGGATCCAATCTTTGGTTCAGTAAACCATTGTATTCAAAATGTTTTTGTTGACCAAAGATATCTATTCAACTCTGTTTATTAGCCTCTAGTGCCCAATTATGAAACAATCCCAATTGAATAGATAATGTGTGATGGCAAATTTTCATTGGAAATTATTCCCCCTTTCCCCTCAACCCCTTTATTTGGAGAACCATAACATCTGATTGTTGAATGATTGCCCCCAAGATATCATGCATCTAATAGTCAACATCTCAAGAACTCAAAAATACCAAATATTCATCTATGAGAATACCATATCCAAAGATGAGGGACACCTAGATTGTACAATCTAATTAAATGAATCATAATCAACGGAGTAGCAGCAAAATAAAGCATTTTCTAAAAGAGCTCACATTACTAGAACTTTGGTTAACTTTATAGAGAGACAGAGAGACAATAGTAAATTATTAGAACTGGAGACATAATACGATTAATTAGTTTATTAAGCATTTGTGGTCCTTTGGTACTAATGATTATGTTTTCTCTTCTTTTTTTTCTGAGAGTAAGATCTCCATCTTTAATAAAAATGAAGTATAGGTTTTAAGCTTAGAAAAATAGGAAGATTTAGAAACATACCAGTTAATTCCTATGCTTTCACATAATTAGCACCAAAACTTCAATTTTTTACATAAACACACCGTCTCATGCATGAAACAGTGCATTTCACTTTTTAAAAGTTAATGTGATATGAAAGATTTGGGAGGTATAGATGCAAAAAGTAAACATTAGGTGTTACATATGGAAATGCATAGGAATTGGGTGTATGTAAAGCAATATAAAAGGCTGCCACAAAATCTATATTTCACATCACATAAGCCAGTAACTCAACAACTATATGCCTAAAATCTTCTTTAAATTTTTAAGCAAAAAACATAATTCAACGAGTATCCCACAAGCAGGAGACTTGACATACAAGTCTGGCAATCTACTTTTCGATCACTCAACAAAAGCATAAGCTGAAATAAAATNCCCCCTTTATTAGGAGAACCAAAACATCTGATTGTTGAATGATTGCCCCCAAGATATCATGCATCTTATAGTCAACATCTCAAGAACTCAAAAATACCAAATATTCATCTATGAGAATACCATACCTAAAGAAGAGGGACACCTAGATTCTACAATATAATTCAATGAATCATAACCAACTAGTGGGAGTAGCAGCAAATAAAGCATTTTCTAAAAGAGCTCACATTACTAGAACTTTGGTTAACTTTATAGAGAGACAGAGAGACAACAGTAAATTATTAGAACTGGAGACATAATACGATGAATTAGTTTATTAAGCATTTGTGGTCCATTGGTACTAATGATTTTGTTTTTTCTTCTTTTTTTTCTGAGTAAGATCTTCATCTGTTATAAAAATGAAATATAGGTTTTAAGCTTAAAAAAATAGGAAGATTTAGAAACATACCAGTTAATTCCTATGCTTTTACATAATTAGCACCAAAACTTCAATTTTTTACACAAACACACCATCTCATGCATGAAACAGTGCATTTCACTTTTTAAAAGTTAATGTGATATGAAAGATGTGGGAGGTACAGATGCAAAAAGTATACATTAGGTGTTACAAGTAAATGCATAGGAATTGGGTGTATGTAAAGTAATATAAAAGGCTGCTACAAAATCTAAATTTCACATTACACAAGCCAGTAACTCAACAACTATATTCCTAAAATCTTCTTTAAATTTTTAAGCAAAAACATAATTCAACGAGTATCCCACAAACAGGAGACTTGACATACAAGTCTGGCAATCTACTTTTCGATCACTCAACAAAAGCATAAGCTGAAATAAAATGTTTACATAGCCCGTTCTGTAAAACGAAATCGTATCATTTGTCGCCGAAATTATAAAAGAAGAATACATAAAACATAAAAAGTTGGTAGAGATTGTTGCCATGAATCGAACATTCCTAATCGCATAAAAATAGCTCAAAAAAAATCATTGAAAGTCCAGCAGTTCTTTCATTCAGAAGGCTCGGCCTTTTACAATGTCCAGGCTAATCTCGCTGGGATCTGTTGCTTGCAACTCCACTTGAATCCNCCATTGAAAGTCCAGCAGTTCTTTCATTTAGAAGGCTCGGCCTTTTACAATGTCCAGGCTAATCTCGCTGGGATCTGTTGCTTGCAACTCCACTTGAATCCCGTCAAGCTCTCTCTTGAATCGATCTTTAGAGCTAGCATATAACATCTTGCTCCTCACTTTTGAGGTGTCCGGAGACCTGCATGATAGAATAAGAGGAAAAGTAAAATAAAAACGTTGATAAGTCCTTGTTAATAGTTTAAAGTATATATATCTATATTGATGTTGTGTGCAGTTTTTTAAGAATCATACTATTACATTGAGTTTGTTTATATTAATGAAAATGAAAATTATGAGAAGGATGGAAGTATCCTAGTCATGAAGAGAGTTCACCCTATCGATAAGTAATTGGTCGACAACATATCTAGAGGATGATTAGATGATGAATAGGGCTATCAAAGCGGCTCGTTGTTCGCAACAACTCGTGTTCGGCTCGTTCGCTAAGTTAACAAGCCAAACCACAAACAACACGAACAAAGATTTGTCCGTTCGTGTTCGGCTCGTTTTGGCTCGAAATACTACTAATATATATATATNGGCTACAAAGATTTATAAACAATTAAAAGTATTAATTAAGAAAATATAATAAAAATTATAAAATTAGATTCAAATGATGGTTTAATATAGACAATAATTTTTAAATCTTGTCCCAATCCTTAAAATCATATGGCTACCTGATTAGGGTTGTCAAAACGACTCTCTGTTCATGAATGGCTCGTGTTCGGCTCGCTAAGCAAACGAGTCAAACACGAACACACTTTTTGAGCTCAAAACATAAACGAGCCGAACATAAGTTGAATCTGGGCTCGCTCGTGTTCGCATCGTTTACACCCCTAATGATGAGCATATAAGATTTGGTACTAGAAATGGTTATAGTTGGAATGTCAAGAGTGTTGATGATAATAGAACTTAAATTTTATACTCGTTTATAAATATACAAATCATGCCTGATGAGTTCGAAGTGAGCACAAATCTAAGGTTTTATTCTATCATAACTGTTTTGTCAGTAATCACATAATTGTGAACGGGTCGAAAAAGAATCTAAAACTTTTCTCAGCAAGCACCCTAGCAATACATTGAATAGTACATGTAGAAGTAGGAGGGTTGGTTCAAAAAGATCTACCAAATAAATAAGCCAAAATAAATAGAACTCTTTGTTAAAGAAATGAGGCTTGAAAATCAATTCTAAAATGGTGCAATAGAGCATTCATTAACTTAGTAAAACATTACGAGACTATTAAAATCACAAATAAATCATTAATCGTTGTCATCTGATGCAAAAAAAAAGTAATGCAATCTTTAATATGATCAAACTTCAAGAGAATCTTCTTGGTATTAAGCAATGAGACTAAAAATTCATCATATAAATAATGGTTTGCAAAAATTGTCAGATGGATTACGAATGAGGTCTATCAAATTTATTTTGAATACCATTGAACACTGATATGGAATGATTAAACTAGAAATATCGCTATCAAAGAAGACCAATGTGGTTAATATCTCATGCGTGAAAAGATAATGAAAAAGAATGAATGTTATCCTTAAAAAAAAGAGGCAACTAGGTGCTTTATAATCAAACTAAGAAAATGTGAATAAATATCACACACCAACTATAATAGCATATGACTTATCTCAAAAAAATAATTGCAACTAAAGATCCATGAGTGGCATCCAAAGAAGAGAGGTCGATGGATTAACTACAAGTCTAACAATCTAGACTTCAGTTATCTAAGAAGGAGAGAATTACCTAGGGATGATCATGATAAGGTTAATAGGGGAGAATGCCAATGCTAGTAAATNGGACTAGATGATGAATAGGGTTGTCAAAATGGCTCGTTGTTCGCAACAACTCGTGTTCGGCTCGTTCGCTAAGTTATCAAGTCAAACACAAACAACACAAACAAAGATTTGTCCGTTCGTGTTCAGCTCGTTTTGGCTCGAAATACTAATATATATATATATATNTTTTAAAAAACTTAATTGACTACGAGGCTACAAAGATTTATAATCAATTAAAAGTATAAATTAAGAAAATATAACAAAAAATATTAAATTAGATTCAAGTGATGGTTTAATATAAAAAATAATTTTTAAATCTTGCTCCAATCCTTAAAATCATATGGCTACCTCATTAGGGTTGTCAAAACGACTCTTTGTTCATGAATGGCTCGTGTTAGGCTCGCTAAACAAACAAGCCGAACACGAACACACTTTTGGAGCTCAAAACATAAACGAGCCGAACATGAGCTGAGTCTGGGCTCGCTCGTGTTCGTATCGTTTACACCCCTAATGATGAACGCATAAGATTGGTACTAGAAATAGTTATAGTTGGAATGTCAAGACTGTTGATGATAATAGAACTTAAATTTTATACTCGTTTATAAATATACAAATCATGCCTGATGAGTTCGAAGTGAGAACAAATCTAAGGTTTTATTCTATCATAACTCTTTTTGTCAGTAATCACGTAATTGTGAACGGGTCCCAAAAGAATCTAAAACTTTTCTCAGCAAGCACCCTAGCAATACATTGAATAGCACATGTAGAAGTAGGAGTATTGGTTCAAAAAGATTTACCGAATAAATAAGCCAAAATAAATAGAACTCTTTGTTAAAGAAATGAGGCTTGAAAATCAATTCTAAAATGGTGCAATAGAGCATTCATTAACTTAGTAAAACATTACGAGACTATTAAAATCATGAATAAATCATTAATCCTTGTCATCTGATGCAAAAAAAAAAAAAGTAATGCAATCTTTAATATGATCAAACTTCAAGAGAATCTTCTTGGTATTAAGCAATGAGACTGAAGTTGTCAGATGGATTACGAATGAGGTCTATCAAATTTATCTTACTTATCAATGAACAATGATATGTAATGATTAAACTAGAAATATCACTATCAAAGAAGACCAATGTGGTTAAAATCTCATGCGTGAGAAGATAATGAAAAAGAATGAATGTTATCCTTAAAAAAAGAGGCAACTAGGTGCTTTATAATCAAACTAAGAAAATGTGAATAAATATCACACACCAACTATAATAGCATATGACTTAACTCTAAAAAATAATTGCAACTAAAGATCCATGAGTGGCGTCCAAAGAAGAGAGGTCGATGGATTAACTTCAAGTCTAACAATCTAGACTTCAGTTGTCTAAGAAGGAGAGAATTACCTAGGGATGATCATGATAAGGTTAATAGGGGAGAATGCCAATGCTAGTAAATGATAAGTCCAAAGAGTATAGGAGACTTTAGTGAAGACCAATCGATGAACTAATAACAGAGAGAGTTAGTGGGGTTAACGATCAAATTGAGAGTTGGAGTTAAAAGATGGTGGTGGTAAAGGATCAATATTAAACTCCAATGAAAAAGCTAAAGGATGTTGAGGAGAAAGAGAAACCACAGTTTAGAAAGTGAAATGTAGAGGCAATGGCCTCACAACCATTTAAAAAAAATAAGCTTAGTACGATGGAGGTGGCACAAGGTCAAGTGATAAGTAATTATAAGAGATCAAAGATGGAAGTGATAGATATGGCATGGGTTGAGTGGAGGTAGTGGAAGATGCATGAAGGTAGCTACTAAAGAAGTGGTTGAATTGGGAGTATGACCTGATCATCGTTAGAAGGCCAAGGTTAGAGATGCAACATAAATAGATTTTATAGTTGATTTATGATATCTACTTCTATTGTTCATAGAGTTTGTTATGGAACATTTTAATATAAATTTGCTATTACTTTGATAACTATACCATGGCTGCAAAATACAATTAATGTTAGTGTNGGAGGCAATGGCCTCACAACCGTTTAAAAAAAATAAGCTTAGTACGATGGAGGTGGCACAAGGTCAAGTGATAGGCAATTATAAGAGATCAAAGATGGAAGTGATAGATATGACATGGGTTGAGTGGAGGTAGTGGAAGGTGCATGAAGGTAGCTACTAAAGAAGGGGTTGAATTGGGAGTATGACCTGAGATATCAGAAGATCATCTTTAGAAGGCCATGGTTAGAGATGCAACATAAATAGATTTTATAGTTGATTTATGATATCTACTTCTATTGTTCGTAGAGTTTGTTATGAAACATTTTAATATAAATTTGCTATTACTTTGATAACTATACCATGGCTGCAAAATACAATTAATGTTAGTGTTTTGATAAATTTAGGCATGCATATATGTTGTGGATTCCAAAAGGCATTAAATACATCCAATGTTTGGCTGNTCCATTTAAAAAAAATAAGCTTAGTCCGATGGAGGTGGCACAAGGTCAAGTGATAGGCAATTATAAGAGATCAAAGATGGAAGTGATAGATATGACATGGGTTGAGTGGAGGTAGTGGAAGGTGCATGAAGGTAGCTACTAAAGAAGGGGTTGAATTGGGAGTATGACCTGAGATATCAGAAGATCATCGTTAGAAGGCCATGGTTAGAGATGCAACATAAATAGATTTTATAGTTGATGTATGATATCTACTTCTATTGTTCATAGAGTTTGTTATGAAACATTTTAATATAAATTTGCTTTTACTTTGATAACTATACCATGGCTGCAAAATACAATTAATGTTAGAGTTTTGATAAATTTAGGCATGCATATATGTTGTGGATTCCAAAAGGCATTAAATACATCCAATGTTTGGCTGCTTTTATATATATGATAAGATATTATTTAATTAATATTATTTTCTTCATATGTATACTTTTAATACTTTTAACTTTATTAAAAACTTAGAGTGTCATACATTAACCATTTTAAAGTAATACTTGCAAAGCATAATGTGGTGATGGACAAACACCAAAAACATAATTTATGTATAACATTATTAGGGATGTGATTTTCTCCTTAGAAATAAAATGAATTATGGATTGATAAAGCTTTTAGGATAAGATTAAGGTTAAGAATATAAAGAGAATCTCTAATTTAATGGAACTAGTNGGGTGATGGACATACACCAAAAAAATAATTTATGTATAACATTATTAGGGATGTGATTTTCTCCTTAGAAATAAAATGAATTAGGGATTGATAAAGCTTTTAGGATAAGATTAAGGTTAAGAATATAAAGAGAATCTCTAATTTAATGGAACTAGTTATTTCTTATTTTTCGTTGTTTGTTTAATACAAACACAGAGACATCAATAAAATTTATATTAGTGTCACCCCAATTAAGATTATGCCAATACATTTTTTATCTTATGGATATAAATGGTCTCTAGAAATATCTCATATATTCTATTACAAAATTCATTAATTGCTGTTCGAGATTGTTATAAAAAAAAACTCCTCTAAAATATATTCTTAGAATCCTCATATAGTTATTCAAGATTGTAGGCTCATATTTTGACAACTAAAGCCCAACAATATATGGATCAAATATCTACAAGTAAAATTTTCAAATAATCTTTATAACTTAATAAAAACTTTATAACAATATGCAATTTTGTTATAAAGCTTGATATAGTAATTCCAAATAATCTTTATAACTTAATTAAAACTTCACTTTTGAATGGCTTAATGAAATTAGCTACATGTTGATATTGAGACTTTATATAGTTGACTTGCACTTTAATCTATGTGATAAATACTTTGATATAGCAATTGTGCATATCAATATGCTTTTCTTTATCATAAATTACTAGATGTTCGATTATCAATCTTGATCTTTGTTGCTTTTTATTAAGATAAACTTAACTCCATCAGCAAGTTTAGAAGTTAAATTGCATGGAAAATACGCGTGTTTGATGCTACATACAGTGCTTTGCTAGACAAAAAGTGATAATGGGTTATTTCTTTGACATCTAAGAAAAAATAGTGTATTCCTTACTGAAAAATACCCTATATTTCTTTTTTTACCATCTATATCTTTGACAAATTAATGTCAGTATATTTCATAAGCTTGAAATTATTAGATAATGAATATTGCAAGCCAAAATCAATTGTAATGTCTCTGACTTCTCTTAACAATCTTCAAGTGTGTGATAATCACAGTCTCCATGTAGTAACTGAAAAGTTCAATAACATACAAAATATCATTCTTTATGCAAGTCAAGTAGTGCATACTCTTAGCTAACCTCTTGAAAATTGTTGGAGTGGTTTTCTATTTCATCATAGTCTATTAGAGAATTTATGGGCCTTCTATTTTCCATCTTAAATGTCTTCAATATTTTTTTCTTATCCTTCATGTGAGATGAAAAATTCATCTTCTTCTAGGTTGACTTCATTGCCTAAGTAGTACGCCTTAAGCTCGTTATTAGTCATCTCAAACTCCTTAATCTTCATTGCTTGTTTAAACTCTTCAAATATGATTGGATTACTCCTAGTGAAGATCAAGTCATCAATATACAAACAAATAATCATGATATCTCCATTCATATTCATTTAAAAAATTTGTGTTTATAAGAACATTTAGTGAAGCATTTCACTTTCAATTATTTGTTTATTCAACAAGTTCATGCCCTTGGTACTTAATTCAATCAGTAGAGAGACTTACTTTACTTTAGATCCTCATTTTCTAGTCTTATTACATTGAAACCTAGTGGTTGTTGAATATTAACTTTTTCTTCTAGGATTTTATTTAGGAAATCAAATTTTACATCAATTTGATACATTCACTGCTTACTTTGATCTCCAAGAGAAATAGTGAGTTTATAATATCTATGTGAGAAACATGCGTAAATAACTCATTAGAGAGATGCCAATTTTATACTGTAATTTTTTGCTGCAAATCTTGCTTTGAATATTTCAACTTCACCTTTAATTTCTTCTTTACTCAATGCACTCACAACTCCAATTACCTAATGTTATTTAGACTTGAAGCTAGATATCATGTATCATTCGAACCAATTGCTTTGATTTCATCATCCATATCATTTTTCTACTTCTTATTTTGTATATCTTCTTGAAAATCTATAAGTTTACTTTTGGCCAACTGGCAAAATAGAGTAATATTGTTCTGACTTTCACTTATTTCATAAAGATCTTGTAATCTATTGAACTGTAATACTCGTTCACTTGAAACCTTACTTGAATTTGATGGATATGAGTTTTTTAAGAAGGTGTTTCTTGTTTATTAATGGGATGGTAAGCTTCTTTTTTCCTTACTCTTTCATTGGCTATTCAATTTCTTCTTAAATTAAGTGTGGAAAAATATCATAGTTTTCATCATATGATCCCTAGCTCTTATCTTCTAGTTTGAATCTTTTACACACACACACACACACACACACACACACACACACACACACACACACGGGTTATGATTCCAAAACTCTTAGATGTAATATTGTTTTGTACTCCATGCTCCTTTATTATCTTTCCCTTTACCCTTCTTATTGCATGGTGATCAATTGGATAATAAGTTGCACATGTAACTACTTTAGCTCAACACTCCTTTGTCAATATCCAACTCTTAAGCATTCTTTAATTTAATATGTAAAAAATTGTTCTAATAGTTTCCCAAAACTTAACATATTAATTTTTCAAATTTAGCAAAAAATAAATGTTGGAGATAAATTGATGCTTATTATTCTTAAAGTAGATGAGTATTACCTTCTCTTTGTAGATCTATGTTTGTGTCATCTCTACATGACAAAATGCCACTCACCGAATTATCAATATCTATGAACACATTTCTTTGTATCATATAAGATTACTTGCACCTATATCTAGAAATTATATTCCATCTTTGATGATTTCATTTTCCTTGAATGCTAGCATTATAGTACCATATTCTTCTTTCTTTTTTCTATGTGGTTAACTCTTTCATTTAATTTATTATTAGGTGCTTCATATTCTTTAGCATGATGCCCAAACTTAGTACATTTATAACACTTAGTTTGAGATTTATTATACATTGACATTGAAATATTTTTGTCACATCCTCTTGTTGATCTTTTCTTCTTTTATAGTTTATTTTAGGGTTAGAACTCCATCCTTGTGTGCTATCATTACCTAGTATTTGTCTACGTCCTTTTTTCATTTTGGCTTTAATTTATGTTGAAGCTTTCGTCTCTTTTTTAATTGGTTGGAGATTCATCTTGAGTAATTGTTTAATGCTTTCTTTCTTATATATTAGAAGTTCCTTAAACTATCTTTTTGTATGAAGAATAGGTAAACTCATTGTGTGCCTCATTGTCACATTTCTCCAAAACCTCCCAAGCATCATTTGTTCCAAGGAATGCCTTCATTTTGGTGCTTCATTTGTCATAGCCAAACACTTTCAGCATCATGAATTACAAAGAGGTGATACCTCTATTCAATATCTCTTTAGAAAGAAACCTTTAGATTATAATATAGCTTTTTTGGATGAATTTTTTTTTAAGGATGAGGCAACGGATAGGAAAAAAAAGTGAAAAAAAAATCTAATTTTATAGAAAGTATTATTTATATTACACATTTTTTTTCTTGATACAAATTCAAAGACATTGCCACTATTTATTCTAGTTGTACATCCCTTAGAATTATGCCAACAAATTTTAATCATATGATTACAATTGACTCTCTACAATGATTCCCTCTTATTTTCTATTACAAAAATCATTAATCATCATTTTTTATTTTTCTAAAGAATACTTTAGAACCGTCATTGGATTATTCTAATTCATGGGTTCATGTTTAGACAACTAAAACTCAATTAGACATAGAGTAACAAAATTTGTTCTACAACACTTTATTCTCTAAATATTAAAGTGTGGTTTTTAAAGTTAAAATTAATAGAGCTAGCCTATCCTCATTATTTGTATTTTAAGTAATGAAACATATTAATTCATCTACTTTCTTGGAGTAGAAAACCTATAATGCTATTCTATAAGTTTCACATTGAAAAAACTAAATAAAAACAAGTAGAAAATAAACATTTCAAATAAAAAATAATAATTTTTTAAAAGGAAATAACAAATATTTATATAATTTTCATCAAATTATTTTTTAAATACTTAAATATCTATCTTCTACATTTTATTATTTTTTTAAAAAAAATAATAGGCCAATGTTCAGTCCCAAGTCCCAGATATGAAAGTAGAAGGGTTGTGTAAAAATTTCATCCAAAAAATTTTTCATCAAAAATTTTTGACATGAATTATTTAAATTATTATGTTAATGCTTAGGAATCCTTTAGAAGTGATGTGTTGCATGACCTTAATACAGTGTAGTATGCAAGGGTTGTTGCACCAGCGCCCGGGCTAAGTGTAGTGTTAAACAAGAGGGGTCTTTTATATAATGGACAGATATGGGTAAACAAGATAATCCATGAAACTACTATTAGAATAGGAACTTGGAATAAAAGTACTTTCACAATTAAATTAATAAAATTAGAAGATAATTATCTTATGCATTCAAGAAGCTAAATGGTTGGAGAAAATTATAAGGAGATTGATAGTTTGTAGTTTAGATTTAAATTTTATTATTCAAGTGAGAGTCATACTAGAAATGTTGTAGATGTAATTATTGATAAGAGTTTGAAAAATAATATTATAAAAATTAATAGAATTGGAGATATAATTATAGCTCTAAAATATTATCATTGATATTAAGATTCTTAATATTTTAAGTGCCCATGCTCCCCAAGTAAGTTTGCATGTATGTTCAGAAGAAAGGTTGGATAAATGTTTAGAAGAAAAATTTTAAAATGATTTAAAAGAGACAATACAAATGGTACTTCTTGAAAAGAAATCTTTATTAGAGAAGATTTAAATGGACATGTTGGTAGACTAGTAAAAGATTTTTGAAACATTCATGGTAATTATGATATTTTGGAGTGTCTAATGAAGAAGGACGAGTCATTTTATATTTTGATTTAGCATATGATTTTGTTATTGCTAATACGTTATTTAAGAAAAAAATGTGCATATCATCACTTAGATATAGATTGATTATTTTCTTATGAGAAAAATTGATCATCGAGAGTGTCAAATGTGTAAGGTCTTTTCAAGTAAAAAATTAAGTACCCACCATTGATTATTAGTTTTGGATTTTAAGATGAAAAGTTGGATGAAGAAAAATATAATGAAATATTGTCATAAAATTAGATAAATGCGTTTAAAAGATACAAATAAAATTATTTTTATGACTAAATTTCAAGAACTTAAGATTTGAAATGTTTATGAAGATGTTAATACTATGTGGGATAAAATAATGAGTAGTATTAAGCAAGTCGCAAAAGATATGTTTGGAGAATCAAAATGAAAAAACTATTGTGAATAAATATAGTTTGTGGTAAAATAATGATGTGTAGAAAAGACAAAAAAAATTGTTATAGAAATTATTTTAGATATAAGATCTTGGAGGATTAGGAAAAATATAATTTGAGACATACAAAATCAAAGAGAACAGTTTGTAAACTATGAAATTTACTTTTTGTGATTCTTATAATATATTAGATACTAAAGAGGGTGATACACACACACAAGCTAAGCAAAAAGATAAGAAAAGTAAAGTTTAGTTTAAGTTATGTGTATTAATGATGAAAGTTAAAAAGTGCTTTCTTAGGTGAGGATATTCGACATAAGTGGGTGTGATATTTTGATAGACTTTTCAATGAAGATTGTGAAAATAAATACAATTGACTTTAATGATCTTAATATCATAAATAATAACAAAGTTTTTAAATTCTATCATTATATTAATAAAATAGATGTTAAGTAAGCCATAAGAAAATGTATGGAAAACTAGTATGATCTGATGACATTCGAATAGAAGTCTGAAAATGTTTAGAATATCTAGAAATTTTTGGGTAAACTTCTTAATATTATTTTAAAAACTTAAAGGGGGTGTATGATGGGTGAAAAAGATTTTATTGGTTCCTAATTTTAAAAATAAAGAGAATGCACTATAGTTTGCAAATTATAGAGGAATTAAGTTAATATGTCACACATTAAAAATTTGGGAGAGAGTAATTGAATGAAGGTTATAACATGATACAAAACTTTCTCAAAATTAGTTTGGATTCATGTCAGACAAGTTTACAATGAAAGTTATATATTGCTTGAGAGGTTTGATAAAGAAGCAATACAGAGAGATTAATAAGGATATGCATATGTTTTTTATTGATTTAGAAAAAGCTTATGATAAGGTGTTAATATCACGTATATTCAAGTCATTGTAGATATGTATACTAGAGTTGTTACCTGTGTTCAAACACAACGGGGATTGACCATGATTCTTCCTATTGCAATTGGATTTCATCAGAGGATCAGCTTTAATCTCATATCTATTTGCTTTAGTTATGGATGTTCTTGCTAGACATTTACATATATATAAGGATGTACCTTAGTGTAAGCATTATGAATGTCAATTTTAGACTCTATTGGCTTTCATTTGAGTAGATCTAAAATTGAATACATGAGATGTAATAATAGTAGTAGTTGACATAGTGGCAGTGTTGTAATAATGACTGATCAAGTCATCAAAAGAAATGAAAGTTTTAAATGTCTCGGGTCTATTGCTCAAAGTGGTGGTGATATATATAAGGATGTTATTAGTAGAATTCAAGTTGGATGGTTGAAGTGTAGGAATTCATCGAGCTTATTGTGTGCTAGATAAGGACCAATAATTAAACTTCAAAAAAAATTTATAAGATACCGATGAGATCTACAATGCTTAATGGCGCAGAATGTTTTACTATAAAAAAGAAGCATAAAATTAAGTTAAGTGTCTTTAATATGAGAATGCTTAGGTAGATGAGTGGCTTTACACTTAGAGACAAAATGCAAAACAAATAAATCCATGAAAGGGTTGGAGTAGCTCCAGTTGGAAGAAAAGACTAGATAGAGTCGTCTAAGATGATTTGATCACAAGAAAAGTTGACCATCCGATGACCCTATTAAGAGAGCAGATGTTCTAGATTTGACTTATACTAAGAAAGGCAGAGGTGGATCTAAAAAGTCTTTGGCATGTTATATAAAAATGATCAGAATTTATTAGAATTAAATGAAAATATGACACTCAATAAGATACAATAGAGAAAAAACAATTCATATAGCCAACCCCACTTGCTGAGATAAAAGGTTTTGTTTAGGAGAGCTTCTTCATTCGAAAAGCTCCTTTAAAAGTAACTTTGAAATAAACAATGGTATAAAGTAGTGGTTGCTAAAGTCAATATTACCGGTTGAATTTGAAAAACCTTATGTGCTTTTTAACACTATTACTTATAATTTTTTTAATATAAGAGATTATAATAACACTCATATTTCTTACATAATTTTATATGGCTCTCATTGGACGACACTCGACGTGATTTGTGTCATTGATGATGAGATATTCAACTTCTACATTAAAAAAAAAAAATCTAAGAGATTAATAAACATCAATTCTAAATCTATTATAATGAATAAAAATTAATAAACCTAAAATATATTAAAAAAAAACCTTGAATTGGATAAATATCTACTGACATTCACTTAATTGAAAACTTCCCCGGCAAAACCCACTTATGGATTGCTTTACTTTGTAAATGTTCTGGTTTTGCTTTTAAAAAGTGAGATCCATCTCATAAATGGCTTTTTGCCGGAAGACATCATCGTCCACATCAGGGAGTAAATCGTTGCTTGGTCCGGGATATGGAGAAGGAGACACCAATTTAATATCATTTAGACTAAATCAAATCTTCAGGAAATGATATTTAAAAACAAGTAGGCGTAAAGCAAATCTCACCAGGCAATGAAGAAGATCTTGCTTTTCTGACAGTTCTCGTCGGTGACAAAATCGAAATCATAAACAGCATAGCGACATTCATCCGCAGGAAGAGATCCGGTGAAGTCATTGTAGCTCTCCTCAGGCTGGCCGAGCCTATCCACCTTTATCTGCATCGCCTTCTCATCGATCTTGAACACGATAAATCTGTAATTGCGCTTCGTTTTTAGCTCCAAAAACCTCAGCTTGCACTCGTCATTTACTGCCAATCCTGAAGCCGAATTCGCCTTTGCAATAACATACACAGATTAAATATATAAAAAGAACATGTAGAGTAGTTTATATGCTGAATAAGCTTATAATCAGGACATTGTTGATGATTTTTATCCATGAAAATTTGTTTTGGCTTGTGTCTGTATGTATGGAGTGAATATAATTAGGTGATGATATCTCATTGTATTGTGGCAGTATATAACCACAATATCAACAAATACCACTAAATTCACATCTATTATATCTATGCATACGTAATATTTTTTTGTACCTCTGATTTTCATACGTACCATGTTGCTATGATGATCTTACTGTAGAACACCTAACAATGGAGGGGGAGGGGGTTGGAGATTAAAGGAAGGAAGAAAGGTAGAAGAATGGAAATTGGTACAGCGAGTTTCTCTTGTTTTGAGGATAGCAATGTGGGGAGGAGAGGATTTGATGGAGGAAATGAAGGTGGAGATGGAGGAAATGAAGGTGGAGATGGAGGAAACCCCTGTTTCCTCTCACGTTTAGCTGGACGGTTGCTTCATTTTTGGATTTGTTTATTTTAGGGCTTTTGAGAGCGTTATTTATTACCGATATTACTTTGGGATCATTTTATTTTTTTTTTGCTTTATATTTTTTTAAAAATTAATTTATTTGGTATGTATTTTATGTGTTATTATTATTATTTTTTAAAATAAATAAACCTTTTTTAAAAATATTCCGAATTGTTTCTAGTACTTTCAATGATAGATTGATTCTCTTAAAATATAAAAAAATTGCTTTGNGACTTTCGGATCATTTCTTCATTTTTTTTTTTTTTTGCTTTATATTTTTAAAAATTAATTTATTTGGTATGTATTTTATGTGTTATTATTATTTTTTTTTTAAATAATTAACTTTTTTTTTAAAATATTCCGAATTGTTTCTAGTACTTTCAATGATAGATTGATTCTCTTAAAATATAAAAAAATTGCTTTGCTTTAAATTTAAATATAAATTAAAAAAATAAAAGTTTAAAATTAAAAAAATATAAATTCACTACATTTTTTTTTTGTCTGAGAGAAGTTTCATTGATCATGGCATATGAAGTGATGAATAAATTGTTTCGTTAATGAAACTGTGTCTTTTAAGTTTTAAATTAAGCTTTATAAGACATTGAACGCTGGTTTGCCCTTAAATCTAATAATAATTAGATATTCCATGATTTAAATAAGGGGAATTTGTTAATAACACTTGAATATTTTTTATTTATATAACTATTGAATCTTATATAAACCATGCCCAAGACATAAAGAATAGGGGCCGAGGGAGAGAAACAGAGCGAGAGAGAGAGAGAGAGAGAAATGAGTGACATAGTGATTACCCATAATGGAATAAAGTGTGGGTGTTTATCGGGCTCTCGGGACCATTTTATATGTTGTAAGAAATTGTTACAAGAGAAGGAGAGAGCGGTGCCTAAATTGCTAGAAAGCTCAAATGATATGAGTCTCCTTACATGAAAAAGATCCTCTTATTTATAGATTATATGGGGTATCTAGAAAATTACATAATTACCCATGAGAGTTACAAGTCATTATGTTCCTGATAGTTACCGGTTATTATTGTTTTTATTACACGTTTTCATATATCTGACACCTTTTTGTATGTCTGACATCTTTTTATTGTTGAGTTCATCCGACTATGTGACAAGCCGGTCGGCTGGGTGGACGACCAGTCTCTACTACCGTCAGCATTTTTAGAAGATACATAAATGCCCCCAAGTCTCTTACTTCTTGGAAGTGAAGCTAAGATAAAAATGAGGAACTTTTAATGCTAAAAATGCAAATGCAATAATCATACACATTTGATTTGAGCGTCTCTTAGCATCATGTTTCCTCGGGCCCCAAAATGTTCTCTTAAGGCTTTTTTGAGTCGATTTTTGATTTGTGTTGTTGGTCTGCCATCTGACCTTCGACTGGTTGAGATGATCTTTGGTCAGTCTTATTGACTTCATCTATCACTTAGTTAATAGTGATTTTATTTCCTTTTATTTAAGAAAAATGCATAAAATGTTTTGTAACCTTAACAAATAGGCAAGAAGAGTGAGAGTTTCCACTGTTTTTCACCTTTGTATTATCATTTTACGCCTATTGAGCAACTTGTTTACAATAAATGCGCAGTGATAAATGTTGGCCATGGTTGATTTACTCGCCCCATAAAAAAATCTTTATTTGCTCGCCTTAGAGGGGAACCTTTTATTTGATCCCCCCCCCCCCCCCCCC